>RYYW01000015.1:43303-59664 GCA_013621005.1 Aeschynomene evenia | reverse complement strand
ACACTTAATTAGGACCAAAAATAGGCTCATTACATCATCCTTTGTTTATCTAAACCTTCCTAGTGACTAAAATGGAGCCATTGACCAAAGTATGACCAAATGAAGCTCAATACACTAATTAGGACAAAAATAGGCACATTACATCATCCTTTGTTTATCTAAACCTTCCTAGTGACTAAAATGGAGCCTACCAAAGTAAGACAAATGAAGCTCAATACACTAATTAGGACCAAAATAGGCTCATTACATCATCCTTTGTTTATCTAAACTTCCTAGTGACTAAAATGGAGCCATTGACCAAAGTATGACCAAATGAAGCTCAATACACTCAATTAGGACCAAAATAGGCTCATTACATCATCCTTTGGTTATCTACAACATCCTAGTGACTAAAATGGAGCCATTGACCAAAGTAAGACCAAATGAAGCTCAATACACTCAATTAGGACCACAAATAGGCTCATTACATCATCCTTTGTTTATCTAAACCTTCCTAGTGACTGAAATGGAGCCATTGCCAGATTAAGACCAAATGAAGCTCAATACACTCAATTAGGACCAAAATAGGCTCATAAACATCATCCTTGGTTATCTACAACATCCTAGTGACTAAAATGGAGCCATTGACCAAAGTAAGACGAAAATGAAGCTCAATACACTCAATTAGGATAAAATAGGCTCATTACATCATCCTTTGGTTATCTACAACATCCTAGTGACTAAAATGGAGCCATTGACCAAAGTAACCAAATGAAGCTCAATACACTCAATTAGGACCAAATAGGCTCATTACATCATCCTTTGGTTTCTACAACATCCTAGTGACTAAAATGGAGCCATTGACCAAAGTAAGACCAAATGAAGCTCAATACACTCAATTAGGACCAAAATAGGCTCATTACATCATCCTTTGTTTATCTAAACCTTCCTAGTGACTAAAATGGAGCCATTGCCAGAGTAAGACCAAATGAAGCTCAATACACTCAATTAGGACAAAATAGGCTCATTACATCATCCTTTGGTTATCTACAACATCCTAGTGACTAAAATGGAGCCATTGACCAAAGTAAGACCAAATGAAGCTCAATAACTCAATTAGGACCAAAATAGGCTCATTACATCATCCTTTGTTTATCTAAACCTTCCTAGTGACTAAAATGGAGCCATTGACCAAAGTATGACCAAATGAAGCTCAATACACTCAATTAGGACCAAAATAGGCTCATTACATCATCCTTTGGTTATCTACAACATCCTAGTGACTAAAATGGAGCCATTGACCAAAGTAAGACCAAATGAAGCTCAATACACTCAATTAGGACCAAAATAGGTACATTAATCATCCTTTGTTTATCTAAACCTTCCTAGTGACTAAAATGGAGCCATTGACCGAAGTAAGACCAAATGAAGCTCAATACCCTTAATTAGGACCAGAATAGGCTCATTACATCATCCTTTGGTTATCTACAACATCCTAGTGACTAAAATGGACCCATTGACCAAAGTAAGACCAAAGGAAGCTCAATACACTCAATTAGGACCAAAATAGGCACATTACATCATCCTTTGTTTATCTAAACCTTCCTAGTGACTAAAATGGAGCCTTTACCAAAGTAAGACCAAATGAAGCTCAATACACTTAATTAGGACCAAAAATAGGCTCATTACATCATCCTTTGTTTATCTAAACCTTCCTAGTGACTAAAATGGAGCCATTGACCAAAGTATGACCAAATGAACCTCAATACACTTAATTAGGACCAAAATAGGCACATTACATCATCCTTTGTTTATCTAAACCTTCCTAGTGACTAAAATGGAGCCTTTTACCAAAGTAAGACGAATGAAGCTCAATACACTTAATTAGGACCAAAATAGGCTCATTACATCATCCTTCGTTTATCTAAATCTTCCTAGTGACTAAAATGGAGCCATTGACCAAAGTATGACCAAATGAAGCTCAATACACTCAATTAGGACCAAAATAGGCTCATTACATCATCCTTTGGTTATCTACAACATCCTAGTGACTAAAATGGATCCATTGACCAAAGTAAGACCAAATGAAGCTCAATACACTCAATTAGGACCACAATAGGCTCATTACATCATCCTTTGTTTATCTAAACCTTCCTAGTGACTGAAATGGAGCCATTGCCAGATTAAGACCAAATGAAGCTCAATACACTCAATTAGGACCAAAATAGGCTCATTACATCATCCTTTGGTTATCTACACATCCCTAGTGACTAAAATGGAGCCATTGACCAAAGTAAGACGAAATGAAGCTCAATACACTCAATAGGATAAAATAGGCTCATTACATCATCCTTTGGTTATCTACAACATCCTAGTGACTAAAATGGAGCCATTGACCAAAGTAAGACCAAATGAAGCTCAATACACTCAATTAGGACCAAAATAGGCTCATTACATCATCCTTTGGTTTACAACATCCTAGTGACTAAAATGGAGCCATTGACCAAAGTAAGACCAAATGAAGCTCAATACACTCAATTAGGACAAATAGGCTCATTACATCATCCTTTGTTTATCTAAATTCCTAGTGACTAAATGGAGCCATTGCCAAGTAAGACCAAATGAAGCTCAATACACTCAATTAGGACCAAATAGGCTCATTACATCATCCTTTGGTTATCTACAACATCCTAGTGACTAAAATGGAGCCATTGACCAAAGTAAGACGAAATGAAGCTCAATACACTCAATTAGGATTAAAATAGGCTCATTACATCATCCTTTGGTTATCTACAACATCCTAGTGACTAAAATGGAGCCATTGACCAAAGTATCACCAAATGAAGCTCAATACACTCAATTAGGACCACAATAGGCTTATTACATCATCCTTTGTTTATCTAAACCTTCCTAGTGACTGAAATGGAGCCATTGACAGAGTAAGACCAAATGAAGCTCAATACACTCAATTAGGACAAAAATAGGCTCATTACATCATCCTTTGGTTATCTACAACATCCTAGTGACTAAAATGGAGCCATTGACCAAAGTAAGACAAAATGAAGCTCAATACACTCAATTAGGACCAAAATAGGCTCATTACATCATCCTTTGGTTATCTACAACATCCTAGTGACTAAAATGGAGCCATTGACCAAAGTAAGACAAATGAAGCTCAATACACTCAATTAGGACCAAAATAGGCTCATTACATCATCCTTTGTTTATCTAAACCTTCCTAGAGACTAAAATGGAGCATTGACCAAAGTATGACAAAATGAAGCTCAACACTCAATTAGGACCAAAATAGGCTCATTACATCATCCTTTGTTTATCTAAACCTTCCTAGTGACTAAAATGGAGCCATTGACCAAAGTAAGACCAAATGAAGCTCAATAAACTCAATTAGGACCAAAATAGGCTCATTACATCATCCTTTCTTATCTAAACCTTCCTAGTGACTAAAATGGAGCCATTGACCAAAGTAAGACCAAATGAAGCTCAATACACTCATTAGGACCACAATAGGCTCATTACATCATCCTTTATCTAAACCTTCCTAGTGACTAAAATGGAGCCATTGACCAAAGTAAGACCAAATATAAACTCAATTAGGACCAAAATAGGCTCATTACATCATCCTTTTTTATCTAAACCTTCCTAGTGACTAAAATGGAGCCATTGACCAAAGTAAGACAAATGAAGCTCAATACACTCAATTAGGACCAAAATAGGCTCATTACATCATCCTTTGTTTATCTAAACCTTCCTAGTGACTAAAATGGAGCCATTGACCAAAGTAAGACCAAATGAAGCTCAATAAACTCAATTAGGACCAAAATAGGCTCATTACATCATCCTTGGTTTATCTAAACCTTCCTAGTGACTAAAATGGAGCCATTGACCAAAGTAAGACCAAATGAAGCTCAATACACTCAATTAGCACCAAAATAGGCTCAGTACATCATCCTTTGGTTATCTACAACATCCTAGTGACTAAAATGGAGCCATTGACCAAAGTAAGACAAATGAAGCTCAATACACTGAATTAGGACAAAATAGGCTCATTACATCATCCTTTGGTTATCTACAACATCCTAGTGACTAAAATGGAGCCATTCACCAAAGTAAGACCAAATGAAGCTCAATACACTCAATTAGGACCAAAATAGGCTCATTACATCATCCTTTGTTTATCTAAATTCCTAGTGACTAAAAATGGAGCCATTGACCAAGTAAGACCAAATGAAGCTCAATACAATTAGGACCAAATAGGCTCATTACATCATCCTTTGGTTATCTACAACATCCTAGTGACTAAAATGGACCATTGACCAAAGTAAGACCAAATGAAGCTCAATACACTCAATTAGGACCAAAATAGGCACATTATCATCCTTTGTTATCTAAACCTTCCTAGTGACTAAAATGGAGCCATTGACCAAAGTAAGACCAAATGAAGCTCAATACACTCAATTAGGACCAAAATAGGCTCATTACATCATCCTTTGTTTATCTAAACCTTCCTAGTGACTAAAATGGAGCCATTGACCAAAGTAAGACCAAATGAAGCTCAATACACTTAATTAGGACCAAAATAGGCACATTACATCATCCTTTGTTTATCTAAACCTTCCTAGTGACTAAAATGGAGCCTTTTACCAAAGTAAGACAAATGAAGCTCAATACACTTAATTAGGACCAAAATAGGCTCATTACATCATCCTTTGTTTTATCTAAACTTCCTAGTGACTAAAATGGAGCCATTGACCAAAGTATGACCAAATGAAGCTCAATACACTCAATTAGGACCAAAATAGGCTCATTACATCATCCTTTGGTTATCTACAACATCCTAGTGACTAAAATGGAGCCATTGACCAAAGTAAGACCAAATGAAGCTCAATACTCAATTAGGACCAAATAGGCTCATTACATCATCCTTTGTTTATCTAAACCTTCCTAGTGACTAAATGGAGCCATTGCTAGTGACAAATGGAGCCATTGACCTAGACCAAATGAAGCTCAATACACTCAATTAGGACCAAAATAGGCTCATTACATCATCCTTTGGTTATCTAAACATCCTAGTGACTAAAATGGAGCCATTGACCAAAGTAAGACAAATGAAGCTCAATACACTCAATTAGGAAAAATAGGCTCATTACATCATCCTTTGTTATCTACAACATCCTAGTGACTAAAATGGAGCCATTGACCAAAGTAAGACCAAATGAAGCTCAATACACTCAATTAGGACCAAAATAGGCTCATTACATCATCCTTTGGTTATCTAAACCTTCCTAGTGACTAAAATGGAGCCATTGACCAAAGTAAGACCAAATGAAGCTCAATACACTCAATTAGGACCAAATAGGCTCATTACATCATCCTTTGTTATCTAAACCTTCCTAGTGACTAAAATGGAGCCAAAGTAAGACCAAATGAAGCTCAATACACTCAATTAGGACCAAAATAGGCTCATTACATCATCCTTTGGTTATCTACAACATCCTAGTGACTAAAATGGAGCCATTGACCAAAGTAAGACAAATGAAGCTCAATACACTCAATTAGGATAAAATAGGCTCATTACATCATCCTTTGGTTATCTACAACATCCTAGTGACTAAAATGGAGCCATTGACCAAAGTAAGACAAATGAAGCTCAATACACTCAATTAGGACCAAATAGGCTCATTACATCATCCTTTGGTTATCTACAACATCCTAGTGACTAAAATGGAGCCATTGACCAAAAGTAAGACCAAATGAAGCTCAATACACTCAATTAGGACCAAAATAGGCTCATTACATCATCCTTTGTTTATCTAAACCTTCCTAGTGACTAAAATGGAGCCATTGACCAAGTAAGACCAAATGAAGCTCAATACACTCAATTAGGACCAAAATAGGCTCATTACATCATCCTTTGGTTATCTACAACATCCTAGTGACTAAAATGGAGCCATTGACCAAAGTAAGACCAAATGAAGCTCAATACACTCAATTAGGACCAAAATAGGCTCATTACATCATCCTTTGGTTATCTACAACATCCTAGTGACTAAAATGGAGCCATTGACCAAAGTAAGACCAAATGAAGCTCAATACACTCAATTAGGACCAAAATACATTACATCATCCTTGTTTATCTAAACCTTCCTAGTGACTAAAATGGAGCCATTGACCAAAGTAAGACAAATGAAGCTCAATACACTCAATTAGGACCAAAATAGGCTCATTACATCATCCTTTGTTTATCAACCTTCCTAGTGACTAAAATGGAGCCATTGACCAAAGTAAGACCAAATGAAGCTCAATAAACTCAATTAGGACCAAAATAGGCTCATTACATCATCCTTTTTATCTAAACCTCCTAGTGACTAAAATGGAGCCATTGACCAAAGTAAGACCAAATGAAGCTCAATACACTCATTAGGACCAAATAGGCTCATTACATCATCCTTTTTATCTAAACCTTCCTAGTGACTAAAATGGAGCCATTGACCAAAGTAAGACCAAATATAAACTCAATTAGGACCAAAATAGGCTCATTACATCATCCTTTTTTATCTAAACCTTCCTAGTGACTAAAATGGAGCCATTGACCAAAGTATGACAAATGAAGCTCAATACACTCAATTAGGACCAAAATAGGCTCATTACATCATCCTTTGTTATCTAAACCTTCCTAGTGACTAAAATGGAGCCATTGACCAAAGTAAGACCAAATGAAGCTCAATAAACTCAATTAGGACCAAAATAGGCTCATTACATCATCCTTGTTTATCTAAACCTTCCTAGTGACTAAAATGGAGCCATTGACCAAAGTAGACCAAATGAAGCTCAATACACTCAATTAGACCAAAATAGGCTCATTACATCATCCTTTTATCTACAACATCCTAGTGACTAAAATGGAGCCATTGACCAAAGTAAGACAAATGAAGCTCAATACACTCAATTAGGACCAAAATAGGCTCATTACATCATCCTTTGGTTATCTACAACATCCTAGTGACTAAAATGGAGCCATTGACCAAAGTAAGACCAAATGAAGCTCAATAAACTCAATTAGGACCAAAATAGGCTCATTACATCATCCTTTGTTTATCTAAACCTTCCTAGTGACTAAAATGGAGCCATTGACCAAAGTAGACCAAATGAAGCTCAATACACTCAATTAGGACCAAAATAGGCTCATTACATCATCCTTTGGTTATCTAACATCCTAGTGACTAAAATGGCCATTGACCAAAGTAAGACCAAATGAAGCTCAATACACTCAATTAGGACCAAATAGGCTCATTACATCATCCTTTGTTTATCTAAAACCTTCCTAGTGACTAAAATGGAGCCATTCCAAAGTAGACCAAATGAAGCTCAATACACTCAATTAGGACCAAAATAGGCTCATTACATCATCCTTTGGTTATCTACAACATCCTAGTGACTAAAATGGAGCCATTGACCAAAGTAAGACCAAATGAAGCTCAATAAACTCAATTAGGACCAAAATAGGCTCATTACATCATCCTTTGTTTATCTAAACCTTCCTAGTGACTAAAATGGAGCCATTGACCAAAGTAGACCAAATGAAGCTCAATACACTCAATTAGGACCAAAATAGGCTCATTACATCATCCTTTGGTTATCTACAACATCCTAGTGACTAAAATGGAGCCATTGACCAAAGTAAGACCAAATGAAGCTCAATACACTCAATTAGGACCAAATAGGCTCATTACATCATCCTTTGTTTATCTAAACCTTCCTAGTGACTAAAATGGAGCCATTGACCAAAGTAGACCAAATGAAGCTCAATACACTCAATTAGGACCAAAATAGGCTCATTACATCATCCTTTGTTTATCTAAACCTTCCTAGTGACTAAAATGGAGCCATTGACCAAAGTAGACCAAAATGAAGCTCAATACACTCAATTAGGACCAAAATAGGCTCATTACATCATCCTTTGTTTATCTAAACCTTCCTAGTGACTAAAATGGAGCCATTGACCAAAGTAAGACCAAATGAAGCTCAATAAACTCAATTAGGACCAAAATAGGCTCATTACATCATCCTTTTTTTATCTAACCTTCCTAGTGACTAAAATGGAGCCATTGACCAAAGTAAGACAAATGAAGCTCAATACACTCAATTAGGACCAAAATAGGCTCATTACATCATCCTTTGGTTATCTACAACATCCTAGTGACTAAAATGGAGCCATTGACCAAAGTAAGACCAAATGAAGCTCAATACACTCAATTAGGACCAAAATAGGCTCATTACATCATCCTTTGTTTATCTAAACCTTCCTAGTGACTAAAATGGAGCCATTGACCAAAGTAGACAAAATGAAGCTCAATACACTCAATTAGGACCAAAATAGGCTCATTACATCATCCTTTGTTTATCTAAACCTTCCTAGACTAAAATGGAGCCATTGACCAAAGTAAGACCAAATGAAGCTCAATAACTCAATTAGGACCAAAATAGGCTCATTACATCATCCTTTGTTTATCTAAACCTTCCTAGTGACTAAAATGGAGCCATTGACCAAAGTAAGACCAAATGAAGCTCAATACACTCAATTAGGACCAAATAGGCTCATTACATCATCCTTTTTTATCTAAACCTTCCTAGTGACTAAAATGGAGCCATTGACCAAAGTAAGACTCAATTAGGACCAAAATAGGCTCATTACATCATCCTTTTTTATCTAAACCTTCCTAGACTAAAATGGAGCCATTGACCAAAGTAGACCAAATGAAGCTCAATACACTCAATTAGGACCAAAATAGGCTCATTACATCATCCTTTGTTATCTAAACCTTCCTAGTGACTAAAATGGAGCCATTGACCAAAGTAGACCAAATGAAGCTCAATACACTCAATTAGGACCAAAATAGGCTCATTACATCATCCTTTGTTTATCTAAACCTTCCTAGTGACTAAAATGGAGCCATTGACCAAAGTAGACAAATGAAGCTCAATACACTCAATTAGGACCAAAATAGGCTCATTACATCATCCTTTGTTTATCTAAACCTTCCTAGTGACTAAAATGGAGCCATTGACCAAAGTAAGACCAAATGAAGCTCAATAAACTCAATTAGGACCAAAATAGGCTCATTACATCATCCTTTTTTATCTAAACCTTCCTAGTGACTAAAATGGAGCCATTGACCAAGTAAGACCAAATGAAGCTCAATACACTCAATTAGGACCAAAATAGGCTCATTACATCATCCTTTGGTTATCTACAACATCCTAGTGACTAAAATGGAGCCATTGACCAAAGTAAGACAAATGAAGCTCAATACACTCAATTAGGACCAAAATAGGCTCATTACATCATCCTTTGGTTATCTAAACATCCTAGTGACTAAAATGGAGCCATTGACCAAAGTAAGACCAAATGAAGCTCAATACACTCAATTAGGACCAAAATAGGCTCATTACATCATCCTACAACATCCTAGTGACTAAAATGGAGCCATTGACCAAAGTAAGACCAAATGAAGCTCAATACACTCAATTAGGACCAAATAGGCTCATTACATCATCCTTTGTTTATCTAAACCTTCCTAGTGACTAAAATGGAGCCATTGACCAAGTAAGACCAAATGAAGCTCAATACACTCAATTAGGACCAAAATAGGCTCATTACATCATCCTTTGGTTATCTAAACATCCTAGACTAAAATGGAGCCATTGACCAAAGTAAGACCAAATGAAGCTCAATACACTCAATTAGGACCAAAATAGGCTCATTACATCATCCTTTGGTTATCTAAACCTCCTAGTGACTAAAATGGAGCCATTGACCAAAGTAGGACCAAATGAAAGCTCAATACACTCAATTAGGACCAAAATAGGCTCATTACATCATCCTTTGGTTATCTAAACCTTCCTAGTGACTAAAATGGAGCATTGACCAAAGTAGACCAAATGAAGCTCAATACACTCAATTAGGACCAAAATAGGCTCATTACATCATCTTTGGTTATCTAAAATCCTAGTGACTAAAATGGAGCATTGACCAAAGTAAGACCAAATGAAGCTCAATACACTCAATTAGGACCAAAATAGGCTCATTACATCATCCTTTGGTTATCTAAACATCCTAGTGACTAAAATGGAGCCATTGACCAAAGTAAGACCAAATGAAGCTCAATACACTCAATTAGGACCAAAATAGGCTCATTACATCATCCTTTGTTTATCTAAACCTTCCTAGTGACTAAAATGGAGCCATTGTCCAAAGTAAGACCAAATGAAGGTCAATACACTCAATTAGGACCAAAATAGGCTCATTACATCATCCTTTGGTTATCTACAACATCCTAGTGACTAAAATGGAGCCATTGACCAAAAGTAAGACCAAATGAAGCTTAATACACTCAATTAGGACCAAAATAGGCTCATTACATCATCCTTTGGTTATCTACAACATCCTAGTGACTAAAATGGAGCCATTGACCAAAGTAAGACCAAATGAAGCTCAATACACTCAATTAGGACCAAAATAGGCTCATTACATCATCCTTTGGTTATCTAAACCTTCCTAGTGACTAAAATGGAGCCATTGACCAAAGTAGACCAAATGAAGCTCAATACACTCAATTAGGTCCAAATAGGCTCATTACATCATCCTTTGGTTATCTACAACATCCTAGGGACTAAAATGGAGCCATTGACCAAATTAAGAACAAATGAAGCTCAATACACTCAATTAGGACCAAAATAGGCTCATTACATCATCCTTTAGTTATCTACAACATCCTAGTGACTAAAATGGAGCCATTGACCAAGTAAGACCAAATGAAGCTCAATACACTCAATTAGGACCAAAATAGGCTCATTACATCATCCTTTGTTTATCTAAACCTTCCTAGTGACTAAAATGGAGCCATTGACCAAAGTAAGACCAAATGAAGGTCAAAACACTCAATTAAGACAAAATAGGCTCATTACATCATCCTTTGGTTATCTAAAACATCCTAGTGACTAAAATGGAGCCATTGACCAAAGTAAGACCAAATGAAGCTCAATACACTCAATTAGGACCAAAATAGGCTCATTACATCATCCTTTGGTTATCTAAGACATCCTAGTGACTAAAATGGAGCCATTGACCAAAGTAAGACCAAATGAAGGTCAAATCACTCAATTAGGACCAAAATAGGCTCATTACATCATCCTTTGGTTATCTAAACCTTCCTAGTGACTAAAATGGAGCCATTGACCAAAGTAAGACCAAATGAAGCTTAATACACTCAATTAGGACCAAAATAGGCTCATTACATCATCCTTTTTATCTAAACATCCTAGTGACTAAAATGGAGCCATTGACCAAAGTAAGACCAAATGAAGGTCAATACACTCAATTAGGACCAAAATAGGCTCATTACATCATCCTTTGGTTATCTAAACCTTCCTAGTGACTAAAATGGAGCTATTGACCAAAGTAAGACCAAATGAAGCTCAATACACTCAATTAGGACCAAAATAGGCTCATTACATCATCCTTTGGTTATCTAAACATCCTAGTGACAAAATGGAGCCATTGACCAAGTAAGACCAAATGAAGCTCAATACACTCAATTAGGACCAAAATAGGCTCATTACATCATCCTTTGTTATCTAAAACTTCCTAGTGACTAAAATGGAGCCATTGACCAAAGTAAGACCAAATGAAGGTAAGACCAAAATAGGCTCATTACATCATCCTTTGGTTATCTACAACATCCTAGTGACTAAAATGGAGCCATTGACCAAAGTAAGACCAAATGAAGCTCAATACACTCAATTAGGACCAAAATAGGCTCATTACATCATCCTTTGGTTATCTAAACATCCTAGTGACTAAAATGGAGCCATTGACCAAAGTAAGACCAAATGAAGCTCAATACACTCAATTAGGACCAAAATAGGCTCATTACATCATCCTTTGGTTATCTAAACCTTCCTAGTGACTAAAATGGAGCCATTGTCCAAAGTAAGACCAAATGAAGGTCAATACACTCAATTAGGACCAAAATAGGCTCATTACATCATCCTTTGGTTATTTACAACATCCTAGTGACTAAAATGGAGCCATTGACCAAAGTAAGACCAAAATGAAGCTCAATACACTCAATTAGGACCAAAAATACTCATTACATCATCCTTTGGTTATCTACAACATCCTAGTGACTAAAATGGAGCCATTGACCAAAGTAAGACCAAATGAAGGTCAATACACTCAATTAGGACCAAAATAGGCTCATTACATCATCCTTTGGTTATCTACAACATCCTAGTGACTAAAATGGAGCCATTGACCAAAGTAAGACCAAATGAAGCTCAATACACTCAATTAGGACCAAAATAGGCTCATTACATCATCCTTTGGTTATCTAAACCTTCCTAGTGACTAAAATGGAGCCATTGACCAAAGTAAGACCAAATGAAGCTCAATACACTCAATTAGGACCAAAATAGGCTCATTACATCATCCTTTGGTTATCTAAACATCCTAGTGACTAAAAATGGAGCCATTGACCAAAGTAAGACCAAATGAAGCTCAATACACTCAATTAGGACCAAAATAGGCTCATTACATCATCCTTTGGTTATCTACATCCTAGTGACTAAAATGGAGCCATTGACCAAAGTAAGACCAAATGAAGCTCAATACACTCAATTAGGACCAAAATAGGCTCATTACATCATCCTTTGTTTATCTAAACCTTCCTAGTGACTAAAATGGAGCCATTGACCAAAGTAAGACCAAATGAAGGTCAATACACTCAATTAGGACCAAAATAGGCTCATTACATCATCCTTTGGTTATCTACAACATCCTAGTGACTAAAATGGAGCCATTGACCAAAGTAAGACCAAATGAAGCTCAATACACTCAATTAGGACCAAAATAGGCTCATTACATCATCCTTTGGTTATCTAAACATCCTAGTGACTAAAATGGAGCCATTGACCAAAGTAAGACCAAATGAAGGTCAAATCACTCAATTAGGACCAAAATAGGCTCATTACATCATCCTTTGGTTATCTAAACATCCTAGTGACTAAAATGGAGCCATTGACCAAAGTAAGACCAAATGAAGCTCAATACACTCAATTAGGACCAAAATAGGCTCATTACATCATCCTTTGGTTATCTAAACATCCTAGTGACTAAAATGGAGCCATTGCCAAAGTAAGACCAAATGAAGGGACCAAAATAGGCTCATTACAATCCTTTGGTTATCTAAACATCCTAGTGACTAAAATGGAGCCATTGACCAAAGTAAGACCAAATGAAGGTCAATACACTCAATTAGGACCAAAATAGGCTCATTACATCATCCTTTGGTTATCTAAACTTCCTAGTGACTAAAATGGAGCCATTGACCAAAGTAAGACCAAATGAAGCTCAATACACTCAATTAGGACCAAAATAGGCTCATTACATCATCCTTTGGTTATCTAAACATCCTAGTGACTAAAATGGAGCCATTGACCAAAGTAAGACCAAATGAAGCTCAATACACTCAATTAGGACCAAAATAGGCTCATTACATCATCCTTTTGTTATCTACAACATCCTAGTGACTAAAATGGAGCCATTGACCAAAGTAAGACCAAATGAAGCTCAATACACTCAATTAGGACCAAAATAGGCTCATTACATCATCCTTTGGTTATCTAAAATCCTAGTGACTAAAATGGAGCATTGACCAAAGTAAGACCAAATGAAGCTCAATACACTCAATTAGGACCAAAATAGGCTCATTACATCATCCTTTGGTTATCTAAACATCCTAGTGACTAAAATGGAGCCATTGACCAAAGTAAGACCAAATGAAGCTCAATACACTCAATTAGGACCAAAATAGGCTCATTACATCATCCTTTGTTTATCTAAACCTTCCTAGTGACTAAAATGGAGCCATTCAAAGTAAGACAAATGAAGCTCAATACACTCAATTAGGACCAAAATAGGCTCATTACATCATCCTTTGGTTATCTAAACATCCTAGTGACTAAAATGGAGCCATTGACCAAAGTAAGACCAAATGAAGCTCAATACACTCAATTAGGACCAAAATAGGCTCATTACATCATCCTTTGTTATCTAAACCTTCCTAGTGACTAAAATGGAGCCATTGACCAAAGTAAGACCAAATGAAGCTCAATACACTCAATTAGGACCAAAATAGGCTCATTACATCATCCTTTGGTTATCTACAACATCCTAGTGACTAAAATGGAGCCATTGACCAAAGTAAGACCAAATGAAGCTCAATACACTCAATTAGGACCAAAATAGGCTCATTACATCATCCTTTGGTTATCTAAACATCTAGTGACTAAAATGGAGCCATTGACCAAAGTAAGACCAAATGAAGCTCAATACACTCAATTAGGACCAAAATAGGCTCATTACATCATCCTTTGGTTATCTAAACCTCCTAGTGACTAAAATGGAGCCATTGACCAAAGTAAGACCAAATGAAGCTCAATACACTCAATTAGGACCAAAATAGGCTCATTACATCATCCTTTGGTTATCTAAACATCCTAGTGACTAAAATGGAGCCATTGACCAAGTAAGACCAAATGAAGCTCAATACACTCAATTAGGACCAAAATAGGCTCATTACATCATCCTTTGTTATCTAAACCTTCCTAGACTAAAATGGAGCCATTGACCAAAGTAAGACAAATGAAGCTCAATACACTCAATTAGGACCAAAATAGGCTCATTACATCATCCTTTTGGTTATCTACAACATCCTAGTGACTAAAATGGAGCCATTGACCAAAGTAAGACCAAATGAAGCTCAATACACTCAATTAGGACCAAAATAGGCTCATTACATCATCCTTTGGTTATCTAAACATCCTAGTGACTAAAATGGAGCCATTGACCAAAGTAAGACCAAATGAAGCTCAATACACTCAATTAGGACCAAAATAGGCTCATTACATCATCCTTTGGTTATCTAAAACCTTCCTAGTGACTAAAATGGAGCCATTGACCAAAGTAAGACCAAATGAAGCTCAATACACTCAATTAGGACCAAAATAGGCTCATTACATCATCCTTTGGTTATCTAAACATCCTAGTGACTAAAATGGAGCCATTGACCAAAGTAAGACCAAATGAAGCTCAATACACTCAATTAGGACCAAAATAGGCTCATTACATCATCTTTGGTTATCTACAACATCCTAGTGACTAAAATGGAGCCATTGACCAAAGTAAGACCAAATGAAGGTCAATACACTCAATTAGGACCAAAATAGGCTCATTACATCATCCTTTGGTTATCTAAACCTTCCTAGTGACTAAAATGGAGCCATTGACCAAAGTAAGACCAAATGAAGCTCAATACACTCAATTAGGACCAAAATAGGCTCATTACATCATCCTTTGGTTATCTAAACATCCTAGTGACTAAAATGGAGCCATTGACCAAAGTAAGACCAAATGAAGCTCAATACACTCAATTAGGACCAAAATAGGCTCATTACACAGGACTAAAATGGAGCCATTGACCCAAATGGACCAAAATAGGCTCATTCATCCTTTGGTTATCTAAACATCCTAGTGACTAAAATGGAGCCATTGACCAAAGTAAGACCAAATGAAGCTCAATACACTCAATTAGGACCAAAATAGGCTCATTACATCATCCTTTGGTTATTACAACATCCTAGTGACTAAAATGGAGCCATTGACCAAAGTAAGACCAAATGAAGCTCAATACACTCAATTAGGACCAAAATAGGCTCATTACATCATCCTTTGGTTATCTACAACATCCTAGTGACTAAAATGGAGCCATTGACCAAAGTAAGACCAAATGAAGCTCAATACACTCAATTAGGACCAAAATAGGCTCATTACATCATCCTTTGGTTATCTACAACATCCTAGTGACTAAAATGGAGCCATTGACCAAAGTAAGACCAAATGAAGCTCAATACACTCAATTAGGACCAAAATAGGCTCATTACATCATCCTTTGGTTATCTAAACATCCTAGTGACTAAAATGGAGCCATTGACCAAAGTAAGACCAAATGAAGCTCAATACACTCAATTAGGACCAAAATAGGCTCATTACATCATCCTTTGGTTATCTAAACATCCTAGTGACTAAAATGGAGCCATTGACCAAAGTAAGACCAAATGAAGCTCAATACACTCAATTAGGACCAAAATAGGCTCATTACATCATCCTTTGTTATCTAAACCTTCCTAGTGACTAAAATGGAGCCATTGTCCAAAGTAAGACCAAATGAAGGTCAATACACTCAATTAGGACCAAAATAGGCTCATTACATCATCCTTTGGTTATCTATCCTAGTGACTAAAAT
>RYYW01000015.1:26922-43148 GCA_013621005.1 Aeschynomene evenia | reverse complement strand
CCATGAGCAAAGACCAAGACAAAACATCAAGTAGCCTCGAGATCAATTGATAAAATCATAGCGCCAAAGATATCAGAAAGGATGTCTCAGAAGCGCAGAAGGTGAAAACATGTTTCTGAGGAAAGAACACTGTCGCCTCAGAAGGGTCTCAGAAGACCTTGCGACTAGTAGTTCTCAGAAGGGTCTTCCCTCAGAAGGTCGCCTCAGAAGTCCGTACAACTCTTAGAAGGTTGGACTCAGAAGCAACCAAGTGTCTGGACTCAAGGGAGCGCAAGCAGTCTCAGAAAGCTCGCTACAACTAACCAAGGAAGTGGGAACACGCGCACTGTGCAGTTCTGAAAAGTTCCTCATTTCGCGCTGACTGTAGCAGGGAGCCGTTCTGAAAAAGGACACAGCCACATAAGCAAAGTGAAAGCTTCTATTTCGCGGCTCTTTGATGCCTATATATATGAGTTCAATTCCAGAGCAATGTGACGAAATTCTTGCGCTAAAAACTCTTGATTAAACGTGCAAAAACTCTGCTGAATTGAAAATCATCTGCGAAAACTTAGAACTTTCTCAGAAAGACAATTTTACGAAATTGTTCTTCAACTTTGCGAAAATCTTCTAGTTCTGTATTGGTGTAAATTCTTACAATTGTAAGTTAAATCTAGAAGTCTACTAAGGGTCAAATTAAGTTTGTAACTTAATCTTAGTAGTTGGTTTTCAAAGCAAAAACAACTTTCCGAAAAACGCTAAGTCCTTCGCTATTTGAAGGCAGTTTAAGTCCTTAAGTGTTTAAGGCAAGGAAGTCCTCTTGTGAGGCAAGGAAGTCCAAGAAGTCCTCTAGTGTTGGAGGCAAGGAAGTCCTCTAGTGTGAGGCAAGGAAATCCACTTCGGGTTGTGAAGTGGTGGAAGTCCTTTACTTGGTAAAGGCAGTGTTGTCTGGGAAGGCACTTTAAGAAGAATATCTAAGAACTCTCAACTGAAGGTTGAGGACTGGAGTAGGTTGGTTATAACCGAACCAGTATAAAATCTTGTGTTAAGCTTTTCTCCCTTTCTTTACTTGCATAAATCTTTGAGAAAAACTCTACCACGATTCAAATAAGAGGTCTCGTGAAAACCTTATTGATCAAAATCAGAAAGCTTTAAGAAACTCAACTTAAGTCATTTTCTTAAAATTCCTCAGAAAGGAACTTTCTCAGAAAGACTAAGTTCTCAGAAACTTAATCTTCTCAGAAAGCAATTTCCGCTGCAAACTCTTAATCCTACCTTCTGAGTAAAAACAGCTTTCTAAGTAAAAAGTTTTAAAAGTAATTTTTAAAACTTGCACGATTCAACCCCCCCTTCTCGTGCACACATACACTTTCAATTGGCATCAGAGCTCGGTCCTTAAGGGGTTGAGCACTTAGCAGTGTCAAGGAAAAAGATCCACGAAGGAAATATGAATTCACCAGCTGCATTCATATCAGATGGGGCTTCAATAAACAGACCTCCGATGTTCTCGGAGACAGCTTCGACTACTGGCGTGACAGGATGACGCTATTCATCAAGCACACCAGTCTGGACTTATGGGATAGGATCGAGAATGGAGACTATCAGCCTCTGCAGACAATTACAGAGGATGCTGTAGTTGCAACAGACGCTGAGCCAGGAGTGGCACTCCAGCACTCAGAACCTATACAAGACGAGTCCCTAAGGACGAATGGACTCAAGAGATGAAGGAGAAGATACAACTCAACTTCAAAGCTAAATACATTCTTCTCTGCGCCTTGCCCAAGGTAGAATACGACAAGATTGTGTCGTGTGACACCGCTCAAGAAATTTGGGAGAGATTACACATGCTGCATGAAGGAAATGATGAAGTCAAGGAAACCAAGATATCAATGCTCGTACATAAGTACGAGTCCTTCTGCATGCAACCTGAGGAAACCATTGACAACATGTCAATAAGGTTTCTCCACATCATAAATCAGCTAAAGGTCTTGGGAAAGACCTACTCAACGCTGAGATGGTGAGGAAAATTCTCAGAAGCCTCTCTGCCAAGTGGCGCCCAAAGGTGACAGCGATCCAAGAAGCAAAGGATCTAAATCAGCTAGGTTTAGATGTATTGTTTGGCTCACTCAGAACTCATGAGATTGAGCTTGAAGGACTGCTTGGAGGACCATCTTCATCCTCAAGACCTCAGAAAGCTCTGGCTCTGAAAAGTCTGATCAAAAAGACTTCAAAAGCCCTAAAGGCTGAAGAAATATCTGAGTCTGAAAACGATCAAAACTCAGATTCCGATGAAGATGACATCTCTCTTCTAGTAAGGAAAATGAAGAAAGCTTGGAAGAGAAGACCAAGCAAAGACAAAGAGATCACCCCCAGAAAAGGAAAGTCAAAGCCTTCTGATGCCACATGTTTTGGCTGTGGAGAAAAGGGCCACTTCAGAACGGAGTGCCCTCAGAACAAGGGAAAGAAGAAGTTCATTCCCAAGAAGAAAAAGAAGGCAATGGCTGCTACATGGAGTGACTCAGAAGAGGAAGGCTCTGAGTCAGCAAGTGAAGAGGAAGCTAATGTTTGCTTCATGGCCGGTACTGACTATATTCTGGAAACAGAATCTGAGTCAGAAGAGGTACCAAACTCTCCTCCTCTCTCATACTCATACAATGAGATCTCAGAACTCTATGAAGAGCTTCTGAGAGACTCAAACGAATTAGCTAACAATTTCAGCAAACTAAGAAAGTCTTTCAAACACTTAGAAGCTGAAAATGCTAGACTAATTCAAGAAGTAGAGAACCTAAGGCTTGAAAGAGATGACTTTAAAAATAGATATCTTGAAGGTCACAACCTCTATCAAGCTTTAGAAACAATGTCTTCTGTAACTGTTGAAAAAGCCGAACTGACTTTGATAGAATTACAAAAGACAAATGAGCTTCTCACTTCTGACTTAGTTAAGATGGTCAAGGGTGAAAAAATGATGACACTCTTGCTTGGTGGTCAAAGACCTTACAAGGACAAGAGTGGACTTGGTTATGAAGAAATCTTCGAACCAAAATGATATTGATCCATCCTTAACTAAATCACCTCGCACATGCATCGCATGTTTTAAAAATGGCCATGGTTCTGAAAAATGCCCTATGTTGGAAAAAGGAAAAATCTCTAAGCCTCAGAAGGCTCAAAAGAAAACTCAGAAAGCAAAGTCTTCTAAGAAGACTAACCCCTCTCAGATGGGTAAAACTTCTCAGAAAGCAAGTGCTTCTGAAAAGGGCAAACAAAAGGTCTCTGACTCTCAAAACCGTGATCCTTCTAAGAAAAGAAGGCAAAAGTCCAAGAAAGCTAACAAGCAAGGACCCAACAAAGAATGGGTACCTAAATCTGTTAACTTTGTGACTGCAGGTACATCATCAAGCGCTGCTCCACCACCACGATGAGCAGTGGTACCTTGACAGTGGCTGCTCGAGGCACATGACTGGAAGCAAGCACTGGTTCAGAAGCCTCAAGCCCAAAAAGGGCGGAACAGTGCGATTCGGTGATGGCGCTAAGGGAAGAGTCACTGCAATCGGAGATGTTGGTAAGGATTCCTCTCACCAAATCTCAGATGTACTTTTGGTCGATGGCTTAACTCACAATCTATTAAGCATTAGTCAATTTTGACAAAGGCTTAAAGGTTGAGTTTTATGCCAAGTATTGTCATGTGATTAATCTCACAAATGACAAGATCGTTCTGGAAGGAAAACGTGTTGGTAACATCTATGTTATCCATCTGGATGATCTAAAGGATCAAAATGTGGAGTGCCTTGTCTCTGTCCAAGAAGACAAATGGCTATGGCATAAGAAACTTGGTCATGCCCATATGAGACTTCTTTCTGAACTCTCTCAGAAAGGACTTGTAAAGGGCCTTCCCAGAATTAAGTATCAGAAGGATGCAACCTGCGACTTCTGTGAAAAAGGGAAACAGACCAAGGCTTCCTTTCCCAGTAAAAGTGGTATTTCTACTCAGAAACCACTGGAACTGCTCCACATGGATCTCTTCGGACCAACCAGAACGGCTTCCCTTTCTGGAAAACGCTATGGTCTTGTCATAGTGGATGATTACTCCAGATTCACTTGGGTTTTCTTTCTAGCTTCTAAGGAAGAAACTTTTGAGAAGTTCAAAGCATTTGCGAAAAGAGTTTCAACTGAAAAGAATTCGCACATTCATGCCATTAGATCAGATCATGGTGGTGAATTTGAGAATCATGCCTTTGAAAAGCTTTGTGAAAATCTGGGCATTGCTCACGAATTATCATCTCCCAGAACTCCTCAACAAAATGGAGTAGCTGAGAGAAAGAATCGAAGCCTTCAAGAGATGGCAAGAACAATGCTCTTAGAAAGTGGACTTTCAAAAGGTTTCTGGGCTGAAGCAGTTAATACTTCATGCTACATTCAGAATCGAGTCTTTCTGAGACCAATTCTGAAAAAGACACCTTACGAGCTATGGAAGAATAAAATACCAAACATTTCTTATTTCCATGCATTTGGTTCTTCTTGTTTTATTCTCAACACAAAGGACAAACTCTCTAAGTTTGATCCTAAGTCCGATGATGGATACTTCCTAGGATACTCCTCAGTCTCTAAAGCTTACAGAGTATATAACAAAAGGAGTAAATGTGTTGAAGAGACAATCCATATTAAGTTCAAAGAACTTAGTAAGGACATGTCTCAGAAAGATGCTAACTTAGAAGATGAGTTTGAGAAACTCAACATCTCTTCTGAGAAAGCAAAAGGAAAATTCTTATAGATGATGAGACTGACTTCCACCCATGGAAAAATCATCTCATCTAAGGAAAATCTAGTAACATCATCGAAGCTCCAGAACCTAGAGAATCTACTTCTCCAAATGAAAATGGAATTTAGATTCTCAGAAGGTCAAGCTCTGATGACTCAGAAAGAGAACTTCTGTGTCTCCTTCTCAGAACCCTACTCCTAAAGGGATTAGAGGTTCAAGAGACTTGAAGAACGTCTCTCAGAATGAAGTCTTGGGTGATCCAGAACGTGGCGTAAGAACCAGAAGGAACTATACAAATCTTGCTATGGTTTCTGAACTTGAACCAGACTCCATAGAAGAGGCGTTAGATGATCCTAGCTGGGTAAATGCCATGCACGATGAACTTGACCAATTCGAGAGAAATCAGGTTTGGAAACTAACTCAGAAGCCCAAAGGCAAGAGTGTCATTGGGACTAAATGGGTGTTTCGAAACAAACTTGATGAAAACGGTCAAGTCGTGAGAAACAAGGCCAGATTGGTTGCTCAAGGGTACAACCAACAAGAAGGGATAGACTACGATGAAACTTTCGCTCCAGTCGCAAGATTGGAAGCTATCAGAATGTTGCTAGCTTTTGCTGCACACAAAGGTTTCAAACTCTATCAGATGGACGTTAAGTCTGCCTTCTTGAATGGATACCTTTCTGAGGAAGTTTATGTAAAACAACCCCCTGGTTTTGTGAATGATGCATTCCCAGATCATGTATTTAAGCTTACAAAGGCTCTCTATGGTCTGAAACAAGCTCCAAGAGCTTGGTACGATAGATTGAGCTCTTTCCTGCTTAAAAACGGATTCTCAAGAGGGAAAGTGGACACAACTCTCTTTACACTCTCAGAAGACTCTGGCTTCTTGATTGTCCAGATTTATGTTGATGACATAATATTTGGCGCAACCAATGAATGCCTTTGCAAAGAATTCTCCAAGCTTATGCAAGGTGAATTCGAGATGAGCATGATGGGAGAATTAAAATTCTTCCTAGATTGCAAATCAAGCAAGAGTCAGAAGGGACAGTTATCCACCAAGAGAAGTATACCAAAGAACTTCTGAGGAAGTTTCTGATGGATAAGGCCAAACCCATGAGCACTCCCATGCATCCCTCTCAAGTAATTGACTTGGATGAAGATGGTGAGAAAGTCTCAGAAAGCAACTATCGAGGGATGATTGGCTCACTTCTCTACTTAACTGCCTCCAGACCAGATATCCAACTCAGTGTTGGGATCTGTGCTAGATTCCAGTCTAAGCCTAAGCAATCACATTTAACTGCAGTTAAACGAATTTTACGATATTTAAGTGGAACTACTAATCTTGGTCTTTGGTACGAGAAAGGTTGTTCTTCTGATGTTGTAGGATATTGTGATGCTGACTACGCTGGAGATAGGATCGATCGCAAAAGCACAAGTGGCTGCTGCTTCTTTGGAAAATGCTTGATCACTTGGTCTTGCAAGAAGCAAAATACGATTGCAGCGTATCAGGGCAGTCTTAGGCTTAGACTGGAATCTAGCACAGATTCTGGTCTGGAGGCAGTTAAGTAGAGAAAATCATATAAGGTCAATTACCCTCAATCCATCAGAAACTTCCTCAGAAGTTCTTTGGTATACTCTCTTGCTGTCCCTTCTGACTCTTGCTTGATTTGCAATTGCTCAAATTCACCTTGCATAAGCTTGGAGAATCTTTGCAAAGGCATTCATTGGTTGCGCCAAATATTATGTCATCAACATAAATCTGGACAATCAAGAAGCCAGAGTCTTCTGAGAGTGTAAAGAGAGTTGTGTCCACTTTCTCTTGAGAATCCGTTTTTAAGAGGAAAGAGCTCAATCTATCGTACCAAGCTCTTGGAGCTTGTTTCAGACCATAGAGAGCCTTTGTAAGCTTGATCCCATCATTCACAAAACCAGGCATAAACTTCCCATTCAAAAGGCAGACTTAACGTCCATCTGATAGAGTTTGAAACCTTTGTGTGCAGCAAAAGCTAGCATTCTGATAGCTTCCAATCTTGCGACTGGAGCGAAAGTTTCGTCTATCTTCTTGTTTGGTTGTACCCTTGAGCAACCAATCTGGCCTTGTTTCTCACGACTTGACCGTTTTCATCAAGTTTGTTTCGAAACACCCATTTAGTCCCAATGACACTTTGCCTTTGGGCTTCTGAGTTAGTTTCCAAACTGATTTCTCTCGAATTGGTCAAGTTCATCCTGCATGGCATTTACCCAGCTAGGATCATCTAACGCCTCTTCTATGGAGTCTGGTTCAAGTTCAGAAACCATAGCAAGATTTGTATAGTTCCTTCTGGTTCTTACGCCACGTTCTGGATTACCCAAGACTTCATTCTGAGAGACGTTCTTCAAGTCTCTTGAACCTCTAATCCCTTTAGGAGTAGGGTTCTGAGAAGGAGACACAGAAGGTTCTCTTTCTGAGTCATCAGAGGCTTGACCTTCTGAGAATCTAAATTCCATTGCATTTGGAGAAGTAGATTCTCTAGGTTCTGGAGCTTCGATGATGCTACTAGATTTTCTTAGATGGAGATGGTTGTTCCATGGGTTGGAAGTCAGTCTCATCATCTATAAGAATTCTTTTTGGCTTTCTCAGAAGTGTTGAGTTTTCAAACTCATCTTCTAAGTTGCATCTTTCTGAGACATGTCCTTACTAAGTTCTTTGAACTTAATATGGATTGTCTCTTCAACACATTTACTTTTGTTATATACTCTGTAAGCTTTAGAGACTGAGGAGTATCCTAGGAAGCATCCATCATCGGACTTAGGATCAAACTTAGAGAGTTTGTCCTTTGTGTTGAGAATAAAACAAGAAGAACCAAATATGGAAATAAGAAATGTTTGGTATTTTATTCTTCCATAGCTCGTAAGGTGTCTTTTTCAGAATTGGTCTCAGAAAGACTCGATTCTGAATGTAGCATGAAGTATTAACTGCTTCAGCCAGAAACCTTTTGAAAGTCCACTTTCTAAGAGCATTGTTCTTGCCATCTCTTGAAGGCTTCGATTCTTTCTCTCAGCTACTCCATTTTGTTGAGGAGTTCTGGAGATGAGAATTCGTGAGCAATGCCCAGATTTTCACAAAGCTTTTCAAAGCATGATTCTCAAATTCACCACCATGATCTGATCTAATGGCATGAATGTGCGAATCCTTTTCAGTTGAAACTCTTTTCGCAAATGCTTTGAACTTCTCAAAAGTTTCTTCCTTAGAAGCTAGAAAGAAAAACCCAAGTGAATCTGGAGTAATCATCCACTATGACAAGACCATAGCGTTTTCCAGAAAGGGAAGCCGTTCTGGTTGGTCCGAAGAGATCCATGTGGAGCAGTTCCAGTGGTTTCTGAGTAGAAATACCACTTTTACTGGGAAAGGAAGCCTTGGTCTGTTTCCCTTTTCACAGAAGTCGCAGGTTGCATCCTTTTGATACTTAATTCTGGGAAGGCCCTTTATAAGTCCTTTCTGAGAGAGTTCAGAAAGAAGTTTCATATGGGCATGACCGAGTTTCTTATGCCACAGCCATTTGTCTTCTTGGACAGAGACAAGGCACTCCACGTTTTGATCCTTTAGATCATCCAGATGGATAACATAGATGTTACCAACACGTTTTCCTTCCAGAACGATTTTGTCATTTGTGAGATTAATCACATGACAATACTTGGCATAAAACTCAACCTTTAAGCCTTTGTCACAAAATTGACTAATGCTTAATAGATTGTGAGTTAAGCCATCGACCAAAAGTACATCTGAGATTTGGTGAGAGGAATCCTTACCAACATCTCCGATTGCAGTGACTCTTCCCTTAGCGCCATCACCGAATCGCACTGTTCCACCTTTCTTGGGCTTGAGACTTCTGAACCAGTGCTTGCTTCTAGTCATGTGCCTCGAGCAGCCACTGTCAAGGTACCACTGCTCATCGTGGTGGTGGAGCAGCGCTTGATGATGTACCTGCAGTCACAAAGTTAACAGATTTAGGTACCCATTCTTTGTTGGGTCCTTGCTTGTTAGCTTTCTTGGACTTTTGCCTTCTTTTCTTAGAAGGGTCATGGTTTGAGAGTCAGAGACCTTTTGTTTGCCCTTTTCAGAAGCACTTGCTTTTTGAGAAGTTTTACCCTTCTGAGAGGGGTTAGTCTTCTTAGAAGGCTTTGCTTTCTGAGTTTTCTTTTGAGCCTTCTGAGGCTTAGAGATTTTTCCTTTTTCCAACATAGGACATTTTTCAGAACCATGGCCACTTTTAAAACATGCGATGCACGTGCGAGGTGATTTAGTTAAAGATGGATCAATATCATTTGGTTCGAAGATTTCTTCATAACCAAGTCCACTCTTATCCTTGTAAGGTCTTTGACCACCAAGCAAGAGTGTCATCATTTTTTCACCCTTGACCATCTTAACTAAGTCAGAAGTGAGAAGCTCATTTGTCTTTTGTAATTCTATCAAAGCCAGTTCGGCTTTTTCAACAGTTACAGAAGACATTGTTTCTAAAGCTTGATAGAGGTTGTGGCTTTCAAGATATCTATTTTTAAAGTCATCTCTTTCAAGCCTTAGGTTCTCTACTTCTTGAATTAGTCTAGCATTTTCAGCTTCTAAGTGTTTAAAAGACTTTCTTAGTTTGCTGAAATTGTTAGCTAATTCGTTTGAGTCTCTCAGAAGCTCTTCATAGAGTTCTGAGATCTCATTGTATGAGTATGAGAGAGGAGGAGAGTTTGGTACCTCTTCTGACTCAGATTCTGTTTCCAGAATATAGTCAGTACCGGCCATGAAGCAGACATTAGCTTCCTCTTCACTTGCTGACTCAGAGCCTTCCTCTTCTGAGTCACTCCATGTAGCAGTCATTTCCTTCTTCTTCTTCTTGGGAATGAACTTCTTCTTTCCCTTGTTCTGAGGGCACTCCGTTCTGAAGTGGCCCTTTTCTCCACAGCCGAAACATGTGGTATCAGAAGGTTTTGACTTTCCTTTTCTAGGGGTGATCTCTTTGTTTTTGCTTGGTCTTCTCTTCCAAGCTTTCTTCATTTTCCTTACTAGAAGAGAGATGTCATCTTCATCGGAATCTGAGTTTTGATCGTTTTCAGACTCAGATATTTCTTCAGCCTTTAGGGCTTTTGAAGTCTTTTTGATCTGACTTTTCAGAGCCAGAGCTTTCTGAGGTCTTGAGGATGAAGATGGTCCTCCAAGCAGTCCTTCAAGCTCAATCTCGTGAGTTCTGAGTGAGCCAAACAATACATCTAAACCCAGCTGATTTAGATCCTTTGCTTCTTGGATCGCTGTCACCTTTGGGCGCCACTTGGCAGAGAGGCTTCTGAGAATTTTCCTCACCATCTCAGCGTTGGAGTAGGTCTTTCCCAAGACCTTTAGCTGATTTATGATGTGGAGAAACCTTATTGACATGTTGTCAATGGTTTCCTCAGGTTGCATGCAGAAGGACTCGTACTTATGTACGAGCATTGATACCTTGGTTTCCTTGACTTCATCATTTCCTTCATGCAGCATGTGTAATCTCTCCCAAATTTCTTGAGCGGTGTCACACGACACAATCTTGTCGTATTCTACCTTGGGCAAGGCGCAGAGAAGAATGTATTTAGCTTTGAAGTTGAGTTGTATCTTCTCCTTCATCTCTTGAGTCCATTCGTCCTTAGGGACTCGTCTTGTATAGGTTGTGAGTGCTGGAGGTGCCACTCCTGGCTCAGCTTCTGTTGCAACTACAACATCCTCTGTAATTGTCTGCAGAGGCTGATAGTCTCCATTCTCGATCTTATCCCATAAGTCCAGACTGGTGTGCTTGATGAATAGCGTCATCCTGTCACGCCAGTAGTCGAAGTTGTCTCCGAGAAACATCGGAGGTCTGTTTATTGAAGCCCCATCTGATATGAATGCAGCTGGTGAATTCATATTTCTCTTCGTGGATCTTTTTCCTTGACACTGCGAAGTGCTCAACCTCTTAAGGACCGAGCTCTGATGCCAATTGAAAGTGTATGTGTGCACGAGAAGTGGGGGGTTGAATCGTGCAAGTTTTAAAAAAAATTACTTCTTAAAACTTTTACTTAGAAAGCTGTTTTTACTCAGAAGGTAGATTTAAGAGTTTGCAGCGGAAATTGCTTTCTGAGAAGATTAAATTTCTGAGAACTTAGTATTTATGAGAAAGTTCTTTTCTGAGGAATTTTAAGAAAATGACTTAGAGTTAAAGTTTCTTAAAAGCTTTCTGATTTTGATCAATAAGGTTTTCACGAGACCTCTTAATTAAAATAGTGGTAGAGATTTTCTCAAAGATTTATGCAAGTAAGGAGTAAGGGAGAAAAGCTTAACACAAAGAATTTTATACTGGTTCGGTTATAACCAACCTACTCCAGTCCTCAACCTTCAGTTGAGAGTTCTTAGATATTCTTCTTAAAGTGCCTTCCCAGACAACACTGCCTTTACCAAATAAAGGACTTCCACCACTTCACAACCTGAAGTGGATTTCCTTGCCTCACACTAGAGGACTTTCTTGCCTCCAACACTAGAGGACTTCCTTGCCTTAATCACTTAAGGACTTCCTTGCCTCACACTAAGGACTTCTTTGCCTTAAACACTTAAGGACTTAAACTGCCTTCAAACAGCGAAGGACTTAGCGTTTTTCGGAAAGTTGTTTTTGCTTTGAAAACGAACTACTAAGATTAAGTTACAAACTTAATTTGACCCTTAGTAGACTTCTAGATTTAACTTACAATGTAAGAATAAGAATTTACACCAATACAGAACTAGAAGATTTTCGCAAAGTTGAAAGAACAATTCCGTAAAATTGTCTTTATGAGAAAGTTCTAAGTTTTCGCAGATGATTTTCAATTCAGCAGAGTTTTTGCACGTTTAATCAAGAGTTTTTAGCGCAAGAGTTTCGTCACATTGCTCTGGAATTGAACTCATATATATAGGCATCAAAGAGCCGCGAAATTAGAAGCTTTCACTTTGCTTATGTGGCTGTGTCCTTTTCAGAACGGCTCCCTGCTACAGTCAGCGCAAAATGAGGAACTTTTCAGAACTGCACAGTGCGCGTGTTCCCACTTCCTTGGCTAGTTGTAGCGAGCTTTCTGAGACTGCTTGCGATCCCTTGAGTCCAAACACTTGGTTGCTTCTGAGTCCAACTTTCTGAGAGTTGTACGGACTTCTGAGGCGAACCTTCTGAGGGAAGACCCTTCTGAGAACAACTGGTCGCAAGGTCTTCTGAGACCTTTCTGAGGCAACAGTGTTCTTTCCTCAGAAACATGTTTTCACCTTCTGCGCTTCTGAGACATCCTTTCTGATATCTTTTGGCGCTATGATTTTATCAATTGATCTCGAGGCTACTTGATGTTTTGTCTTGGTCTTTGCTCATGGTATTGCAATAATTTAAAGCTTTCTGAGACACTTAGCGCACATATTAGTACAACCTTAAGTAAAATTTTTATACTTATGGCTTACCTTGTTATCATTAAAACTTTCATTGCTCTAAGAGAATTATGCCTAATTCTCTCATAAGGGTTCTGGAGCTTACAATCTACACCATCCTAGTGACTAAAATGGAACAATTGACCAAAGTATGACCTAATGAAGCTCAATACACTCAATTAGGACAAAAATTGGCTCATTACATCATTCTTTGGTTATCTAAACCTACCTAGTAGCTAAAATGGAACAATTGACCAAAGTATGACCTAATGAAGCTCAATACACTCAATTAGGACCAAAATAGGCTCATTACATCATTCTTTGGTTATCTAAACCTTCCTAGTAGCTAAAATGGAACAATTGACCAAAGTATGACCTAATGAAGCTCAATACACTCAATTAGGACCAAAATAGGCTCATTACATCATCCTTTAGTTATCTAAACCTTCCTAGTAGCAAAAAGGGAACAATTGACCAAATTATGACCTACAGAAGCTCAATACACTCAATTAGGACCAAAATAGGATCATTACATCATCCTTTGGTTATCTACACCATCCTAGTGACTAAAATGGAACAATTGACCAAAGTATGACCTAATGAAGCTCAATACACTCAATTACGACCAAAATAGGCTCATTACATCATTCTTTGGTTATCTAAACCTTCCTAGTAGCTAAAATGGAACAATTGACCAAAGTATGACCTAATGAAGCTCAATACACTCAATTAGGACAAAATAGGCTCATTACATCATCCTTTGGTTATCTACACCATCCTAGTGACTTAAATGGAACAATTGACAAAGTATGACCTAATGAAGCTCAATACACTCAATTAGGACCAAAATCGGCTCATTACATCATCCTTTGGTTAACTACACCTTCCTAGTGACTAAAATGGAGTCATTTACCAAACTAAGACCAAATGTAGCTCAATACAATCAATTAGGGCCAAAATAGGCTCATTACATCATCCTTTGGTTATCTAAACCTTCCTAGTAGCTAAAATGGAACAATTGACCAAAGTATGACCTAATGAAGCTCAATACACTCAATTAGGACCAAAATAGGCTCATTACATCATCCTTTGGTTATCTACACCATCCTAGTGACTAAAATGGAGCAATTGACCAAAGTATGACCTAATGAAGCTCAATACACTCTATTAGGACAAAAATAGGCTCATTACATCATTCTTTGGTTATCTAAACCTTCCTAGTAGCTAAAATGGAACAATTGACCAAAGTATGACCTAATGAAGCTCAATACACTCAATTAGGACCAAAATAGACTCATTACATCATCCTTTGGTTATCTACACCATCCTAGTGACTAAAATGGAACAATTGACCAAAGTATGACCTAATGAAGCTCAATACACTCTATTAGGACCAAAATAAGCCCATTACATCATCCTTTGGTTATCTAAACCTTCCTAGTAGCTAAAATGGAACAATTGACCAAAGTATGACCTAATGAAGCTCAATACACTCAATTAGGACCAAAATCGGCTCATTACATCATCCTTTGGTTAACTACACCTTCCTAGTGACTAAAATGGAGTCATTTACAAAACTAAGACCAAATGAAGCTCATTACACTCAATTAGGACCATAATAAGCTCATTACATGATCCTTTGGTTATCTAAACCTTCCTAGCGACTAAAATGGAACAATTGACCAAAGTATGACCTAATGAAGCTCAATAAACTCAATTAGGACCAAAATAGGCTCATTACATCATCCTTTGGTTATCTAAACCTTCCTAGTAGCTAAAATGGAACAATTGACCAAAGTATAACCTAATAAAGCTCAATACATTCAATTAGGACGAAAATAGGCTCATTACATCAACCTTTGGTTATCTTAACCTTCCAAGTGACTAAAATGGAACAATTGACCAAAGTATGACCTAATGAAGCTCAATACACTCAATTAGGACCAAAATAGACTCATTACATCATCCTTTGGTTATCAAAACCTTCCTAGTGACAAAAATGGAACAATTGACCAAAGTATGACCTAAAGAAGCTCAATACTCTTAATTAGGACCAAAATAGACTCTTTGCATCATCCTATGGTTATCTACACCATCCTAGTGCCTAAATTGGAACAATTGACCAAAGTATGACCTAATGAAGCTCAATACACTCAATTAGGACCAAAATAGGCTCATTACATCATCCTTTGGTTATCTAAACCTTCCTAGTAGCTAAAATGGAACAATTGACCAAAGTATGACCTAATGAAGCTCAATACACTCAATTAGAACAAAAATAGGCTCATTACATCATCCTTTGGTTATCTGCACCATCCTAGTGACTAAAATGGAACAATTGACAAAGTATGACCTAATGAAGCTCAATAAACTCAATTAGGACCAAAATAGGCTCATTACATCATCCTTTGGTTATCTAAACCTTCCTAGTAGCTAAAATGGAACAATTGACCAAAGTATAACCTAATGAAGCTCAATACACTCAATTAGGACGAAAATAGGCTCATTACATCAACCTTTGGTTATCTAACCTTCCAAGTGACTAAAATGGCACAATTGACCAAAGTATGACCTAATGAAGCCAATACACTCAATTAGGACCAAAATAGACTCATTACATCATCCTTTGGTTATCAAAACCTTCCTAGTGACAAAATGGAACAATTGACCAAAGTATGACCTAAAGAAGCTCAATACTCAATTAGGACCAAAATAGACTCTTGCATCATCTAATGGTTATCTACACCATCCTAGTGCCTAAATTGGAACAATTGACTAAAGTATGACCTAATGAAGCTCAATACACTCAATTAGGACAAAAATAGGCTCATTACATCATCTTGGTTATCTAAACCTTCCTAGTAGCTAAAATGGAACAATTGACCAAAGTATGACCTAATGAAGCTCAATACACTCAATATGGAACAAATAGGCTCATTACATCATCCTTTGGTTATCTACACCATCCTAGTGACTAAAATGGAACAATTGACCAAAGTATGACCTAATGAAGCTCAATACACTCAATTAGGACGAAAATAGGCTCATTACATCAACCTTTGGTTATCTTAACCTTCCAAGTGACTAAAATGGAACAATTGACCAAAGTATGACCTAATGAAGCTTAATACACTCAATTAGGACCAAAATACACTCATTACATCATCCTTTGGTTATCTAAACCTTCCTAGTGACAAAAATGGAGTCATTTACAAAACTAAGACCAAATGAAGCTCATTACACTCAATTAGGACCATAATAAGCTCATTACATGATCCTTTGGTTATCTAAACCTTCCTAGCGACTAAAATGGAACAATTGACCAAAGTATGACCTAATGAAGCTCAATACACTCAATTAGGACCAAAATAGACTCATTACATCATCCTTTGGTTATCAAAACCTTCCTAGTGACAAAATGGAACAATTGACCAAAGTATAACCTAAAGAAGCTCAATACTCTTAATTAGGACCAAAATAGACTCTTTGCATCATCCTATGGTTATCTACACCATCCTAGTGCCTAAATTGGAACAATTGACCAAAGTATGACCTAATGAAGCTCAATACACTCAATTAGGACCAAAATAGGCTCATTACATCATCCTTTGGTTATCTAAACCTTCCTAGTAGCTAAAATGGAACAATTGACCAAAGTATGACCTAATGAAGCTCAATACACTCAATTAGAACAAAAATAGGCTCATTACATCATCCTTTGGTTATCTGCACCATCCTAGTGACTAAAATGGAACAATTGACAAAGTATGACCTAATGAAGCTCAATAAACTCAATTAGGACCAAAATAGGCTCATTACATCATCCTTTGGTTATCTAAACCTTCCTAGTAGCTAAAATGGAACAATTGACCAAAGTATAACCTAATGAAGCACAATACACTCAATTAGGACGAAAATAGGCTCATTACATCAACCTTTGGTTATCTTAACCTTCCAAGTGACTAAAATGGAACAATTGACCAAAGTATGACCTAATGAAGCTCAATACACTCAATTAGGACCAAAATAGACTCATTACATCATCCTTTGGTTATCAAAACCTTCCTAGTGACAAAAATG
>RYYW01000015.1:14850-24868 GCA_013621005.1 Aeschynomene evenia | reverse complement strand
TCAATACACTCAATTAGGACCAAAATAGGCTCATTACAACATTTTGGTTATCTAAACCTTCCTAGTAGCTAAAATGGAACAATTGACCAAAGTATGACCTAATGAAGCTCAATACACTCAATTAGGACCAAAATAGGCTCATTACATCATCCTTTGGTTATCTAAACCTTCCTAGTAGCTAAAATGGAACAATTGACCAAAGTATGTCCTAATGAAGCTCAATACACTCAATTAGGACCAAAATAGGCTCATTACATCATCCTTTGGTTATCTAAACCTTCCTAGTAGCTAAAATGGAACAATTGACCAAAGTATGACCTAAAGAAGCTCAATACACTCAAATAGGACCAAAATCGGCTCATTACATCATCCTTTGGTTAACTACACCTTCCTAGTGACTAAAATGGAGTCATTTACCAAACTAAGACCAAATGAAGCTCATTACACTCAATTAGGACCATAAAAGCTCATTACATCATCCTTTGGTTATCTAAACCTTCCTAGCGACTTAAATGGAACAATTGACCAAAGTATGCCCTAATGAAGCTCAATACACTCAATTAGGACCATAATAGGCTCATTACACCATCCTTTGGTTATCTAAACCTTCCTAGCGACTAAAATGGAACAATTGACCAAAGTATGACCTAATGAAGCTCAATACACTCAATTAGGACAAAATAGGCTCATTACATCATCCTTTGGTTATCTAAACCTTCCTAGTAGCTAAAATGGAACAATTAAATGAATGAAGCTCATACACTCAATAGGACAAAATAGGCTCATTACATCATCCTTTGGTTATCTAAACCTTCCTAGTAGCTAAAATGGAACAATTGACCAAAGTATGACCTAAGAAGCTCAATACACTCAAATAGGACCAAAATCGGCTCATTACATCATCCTTTGGTTAACTACACCTTCCTAGTGACTAAAATGGAGTCATTTACCAAACTAAGACCAAATGAAGCTCATTACACTCAATTAGGACCATAATAAGCTCATTACATCATCCTTTGGTTATCTAAACCTTCCTAGCGACTTAAATGGAACAATTGACCAAAGTATGCCCTAATGAAGCTCAATACACTCAATTAGGACCATAATAGGCTCATTACACCATCCATTGGTTATCTAAACCTTCCTAGCGACTAAAATGGAACAATTGACCAAAGTATGACCTAATGAAGCTCAATACACTCAATTAGGACCAAAATAGGCTCATTACATCATCCTTTGGTTATCTAAACCTTCCTAGTAGCTAAAATGGAACAATTGACCAAAGTATGACCTAATGAAGCTCAATACACTCAATTAGGACCAAAATAGGCTCATTACATCATCCTTTGGTTATCTAACCATCCTAGTGACTAAAATGGAACAATTGACCAAAGTATGACCTAATGAAGCTCAATACACTCAATTAGGACCAAAATAGGCTCATTACATCATTCTTTGGTTATCTAAACCTTCCTAGTACTAAAATGGAACAATTGACCAAAGTATGACCTAATGAAGCTCAATACACTCAATTAGGACCAAAATAGGCTCATTACATCATCCTTTGGTTATCTAAACCTTCCTAGTAGCTAAAATGGAACAATTGACCAAAGTATGACCTAATGAAGCTCAATACACTCAATTAGGACCAAAATAGGCTCATTACATCATCCTTTGGTTATCTAAACCTTCCTAGTAGCTAAAATGGAACAATTGACCAAAGTATGACCTAATGAAGCTCAATACACTCAATTAGGACCAAAATCGGCTCATTACATCATCCTTTGGTTAATCTACCTTCCTAGTGACTAAAATGGAGCATTTACCAAACGTAAGACCAAATGAAGCTCATACACTCAATAGGACCATAATAAGCTCATTACATCATCCTTTGGTTATCTACACCTTCCTAGCGACTTAAATGGAACAATTGACCAAAGTATGCCTAATGAAGCTCATATACACTCAATTAGGACCATAATAGGCTCATTACATCATCCTTTGGTTATCTACACCTCCTAGTAGCTAAAATGGAACAATTGACCAAAGTATGACCTAATGAAGCTCAATACACTCAATTTAGGACCAAAATAGGCTCATTACATCATCCTTTGTTATCTACCTTCCTAGTAGCTAAAATGGAACAATTGACCAAAGTATGACCTAATGAAGCTCAATACACTCAATTAGGACCAAAATAGGCTCATTACATCATCCTTTGGTTATCTAAACCTTCCTAGTAGCTAAAATGGAACAATTGACCAAAGTATGACCTAAATGAAGCTCAATACACTCAATTAGGACGCAAAATCGGCTCATTACATCATCCTTTGGTTAACTACACCTTCCTAGTGACTAAAATGGAGTCATTTACCAAACTAAGACCAAATGAAGCTCATTACACTCAATTAGGACCATAATAAGCTCATTACATCATCCTTTGGTTATCTAAACCTTCCTAGCGACTTAAATGGAACAATTGACCAAAGTATGCCCTAATGAAGCTCATACACTCAATTAGGACCATAATAGGCTCATTACACCATCCTTTGGTTATCTAAACCTTCCTAGCGACTAAAATGGAACAATTGACCAAAGTATGACCTAATGAAGCTCAATACACTCAATTAGGACCAAAATAGGCTCATTACATCATCCTTTGGTTATCTAAACCATCCTAGTGACTAAAATGGAACAATTGACCAAAGTATGACCTAATGAAGCTCAATACACTCAATTAGGACAAAAATAGGCTCATTACATCATCCTTTGGTTATCTAAACCTTCCTAGTAGCTAAAATGGAACAATTGACCAAAGTATGACCTAATGAAGCTCAATACACTCAATTAGGACCAAAATAGGCTCATTACATCATCCTTTGGTTATCTACACCATCCTAGTGACTAAAATGGAAACAATTGACCAAAGTATGACCTAATGAAGCTCAATACACTCAATTAGGACCAAAATAGGCTCATTACATCATCCTTTGGTTATCTAAACCTTCCTAGTAGCTAAAATGGAACAATTGACCAAAGTATGACCTAATGAAGCTCAATACACTCAATTAGGACCAAAATAGGCTCATTACATCATCCTTTGGTTATCTAAACCTTCCTAGTACTAAAATGGAACAATTGACCAAAGTATGACCTAATGAAGCTCAATACACTCATTAGGACCAAAATAGGCTCATTACATCATCCTTTGGTTATCTACACCATCCTAGTGACTAAAATGGAACAATTGACCAAAGTATGACCTAATGAAGCTCAATACACTCAATTAGGACCAAAATAGGCTCATTACATCATCCTTTGGTTATCTAACACCTTCCTAGTAGCTAAAATGGAACAATTGACCAAAGTATGACCTAATGAAGCTCAATACACTCAATTAGGACCAAAATAGGCTCATTACATCATCCTTTGGTTATCTACACCTTCCTAGTGACTAAATGAACAATTGACCAAATATGACCTAATGAAGCTCATACACTCAATTAGGATAGCTCATTACATCATCTTTGGTTATCTAAACCTTCCTAGTAGCTAAAATGGAACAATTGACCAAAGTATGACCTAATGAAGCTCAATACACTCAATTAGGACCAAAATAGGCTCATTACATCATCCTTTGGTTATCTAAACCTCCTAGTAGCTAAATGGAACAATTGACCAAAGTATGACCTAAAGAAGCTCAATACACTCAATTAGGACCAAAATCGGCTCATTACATCATCCTTTGTTACTACACCTTCCTAGTGACTAAAATGGAGTCAATTACCAAACTAAGACCAAATGAAGCTCATTACACTCAATTAGGACCAAATAAGGCTCATTACATCATCCTTTGGTTATCTAAACCTTCCTAGCGACTTAAATGGAACAATTGACCAAAGTATGCCCTAATGAAGCTCAATACACTCAATTAGGACCATAATAGGCTCATTACACATCCTTTGGTTATCTAAACCTTCCTAGCGACTAAAATGGAACAATTGACCAAAGTATGACCTAATGAAGCTCAATACACTCAATTAGGACCAAAATAGGCTCATTACATCATCCTTTGGTTATCTAAACCTTCCTAGTAGCTAAAATGGAACAATTGACCAAAGTATGACCTAATGAAGCTCAATACACTCAATTAGGACAAAATAGGCTCATTACATCATCCTTTGGTTATCTAAACCTTCCTAGTACTAAAATGGAACAATTGACCAAAGTATGACCTAATGAAGCTCAATACACTCAATTAGGACCAAAATAGGCTCATTACATCATCCTTTGGTTATCTACACCATCCTAGTGACTAAAATGGAACCAATTGACCAAAGTATGACCTAATGAAGCTCAATACACTCAATTAGGACCAAAATAGGCTCATTACATCATTCTTTGGTTATCTAAACCTTCCTAGTAGCTAAAATGGAACAATTGACCAAAAGTATGACCTAATGAAGCTCAATACACTCAATTAGGACCAAAATAGGCTCATTACATCATCCTTTGGTTATCTAAACCTTCCTAGTAGCTAAAATGGAACAATTGACCAAAGTATGACCTAATGAAGCTCAATACACTCAATTAGGACCAAAATAGGCTCATTACATCATCCTTTGGTTATCTACACCATCCTAGTGACTAAAATGGAACAATTGACCAAAGTATGACCTAAATGAAGCTCAATACACTCATTAGGACCAAATAGGCTCATTACATCATCCTTTGGTTATCTAAACCTCCTAGTGCTAAAATGGAACAATTGACCAAAGTATGACCTAATGAAGCTCAATACACTCAATTAGGACCAAAATAGGCTCATTACATCATCCTTTGGTTATCTACACCATCCTAGTGACTAAAATGGAACAATTGACCAAAGTATGACCTAATGAAGCTCAATACACTCAATTAGGACCAAATAGGCTCATTACATCATCCTTTGGTTATCTAAACCTTCCTAGTAGCTAAAATGGAACAATTGACCAAAGTATGACCTAATGAAGCTCAATACACTCAATTAGGACCAAAATAGGCTCATTACATCATCCTTTGGTTATCTACACCTTCCTAGTGACTAAAATGGAACAATTGACCAAAGTATGACCTAATGAAGCTCAATACACTCAATTAGGACCAAAATAGGGCTCATTACATCATTCTTTGGTTATCTAAACCTCCTAGTAGACTAAAATGGAACAATTGACCAAAGTATGACCTAATGAAGCTCAATACACTCAATTAGGACCAAAATAGGCTCATTACACATCCTTTGGTTATCTAAACCTTCCTAGTAGCTAAAATGGAACAATTGACCAAAGTATGACCTAATGAAGCTCAATACACTCAATTAGGACCAAATAGGCTCATTACATCATTCTTTGTTATCTAAACCTTCCTAGTAGCTAAAATGGAACAATTGACCAAAGTATGACCTAATGAAGCTCAATACACTCAATTAGGACCAAAATAGGCTCATTACATCATCCTTTGGTTATCTAAACCTTCCTAGTAGCTAAAATGGAACAATTGACCAAAGTATGACCTAATGAAGCTCAATACACTCAATTAGGACCAAAATAGGCTCATTACATCATCCTTTGGTTATACTACACCTTCCTAGTGACTAAAATGGAAGTCAATTTGACCAAAACTAAGACCTAATGAAGCTCAATACACTCAATTAGGACCAAATAGGCTCATTACATCATCTTTGGTTATCTAAACCTTCCTAGTGAGCTAAAATGGAACAATTGACCAAAGTATGACCTAATGAAGCTCAATACACTCAATTAGGACCAAAATAGGCTCATTACATCATCCTTTGGTTATCTAAACCTTCCTAGAGCTAAAATGGAACAATTGACCAAAGTATGACCTAATGAAGCTCAATACACTCAATTAGGACCAAAATAGGCTCATTACATCATCCTTTGGTTATCTAAACCTTCCTAGTAGCTAAAATGGAACAATTGACCAAAGTATGACCTAATGAAGCTCAATACACTCAATTAGGACGCCATACATCATCTTTGGTTACAAATCATAGCAAAATGAACAATTGACCAAGTATGACTAAGAAGCTCAATACACTCAATTAGACAAAATAGGCTCATTACATCATCCTTTGGTTATCTCACTATCCTAGTGAGCTAAAATGGAACAATTGACCAAAGTATGACCTAATGAAGCTCAATACACTCAATTAGGACCAAATAGGCTCATTACATCATCCTTTGGTTATCTAAACCTTCCTAGTAGCTAAAATGGAACAATTGACCAAAGTATGACCTAATGAAGCTCAATACACTCAATTAGGACCAAAATAGGCTCATTACATCATCCTTTGGTTATCTAAACCTTCCTAGTAGCTAAAATGGAACAATTGACCAAAGTATGACCTAATGAAGCTCAATACACTCAATTAGGACCAAAATCGGCTCATTACATCATCCTTTGGTTAACTACACCTTCCTAGTGACTAAAATGGAGTCATTTACCAAACTAAGACCAAATGAAGCTCATTACACTCAATTAGGACCATAATAAGCTCATTACATCATCCTTTGGTTATCTAAACCTTCCTAGCGACTTAAATGGAACAATTGACCAAAGTATGCCCTAATGAAGCTCAATACACTCAATTAGGACCATAATAGGCTCATTACACATCCTTTGGTTATCTAAACCTTCCTAGCGACTAAAATGGAACAATTGACCAAAGTATGACCTAATGAAGCTCAATACACTCAATTAGGACCAAAATAGGCTCATTACATCATCTCTTTGGTTATCTACACCTTCCTAGTAGCTAAAATGGAACAATTGACCAAAGTATGACCTAATGAAGCTCAATACACTCAATTAGGACCAAAATAGGCTCATTACATCATCCTTTGGTTATCTAAACCTTCCTAGTAGCTAAAATGGAACAATTGACCAAAGTATGACCTAATGAAGCTCAATACACTCAATTAGGACCAAAATAGGCTCATTACATCATCCTTGGTTAACTACACCTTCCTAGTGACTAAAATGGAACAATTTACCAAAGTAAGACCTAAATGAAGCTCAATACACTCAATTAGGACCAAAATAGGCTCATTACATCATCCTTTGGTTATCTAAACCTTCCTAGTGACTAAAATGGAACAATTGACCAAAGTATGACCTAATGAAGCTCAATACACTCAATTAGGACCAAAATAGGCTCATTACATCATCCTTTGGTTATCTAAACCTTCCTAGTGACTAAATGGAACAATTGACCAAAGTATGACCTAATGAAGCTCAATACACTCAATTAGGACCAAAATAGGCTCATTACATCATCCTTTGGTTATCTAAACCTTCCTAGTAGCTAAAATGGAACAATTGACCAAAGTAAGACCTAATGAAGCTCAATACACTCAATTAGGACCAAAATAGGCTCATTACATCATCCTTTGGTTATCTAAACCTTCCTAGTGAGCTAAAATGGAACAATTGACCAAAGTATGACCTAATGAAGCTCAATACACTCAATTAGGACCAAAATAGGCTCATTACATCATCCTTTGGTTATCTACACTTCCTAGTGACTAAAATGGAACAATTGACCAAAGTATGACCTAATGAAGCTCAATACACTCAATTAGGACAAAATAGGCTCATTACATCATTCTTTGGTTATCTAAACCTTCCTAGTAGCTAAAATGGAACAATTGACCAAAGTAGACCTAATGAAGCTCAATACACTCAATTAGGACCAAAATAGGCTCATTACATCATCCTTTGGTTATCTAAACCTTCCTAGTAGCTAAAATGGAACAATTGACCAAAGTATGACCTAATGAAGCTCAATACACTCAATTAGGACCAAATAGGCTCATTACATCATCCTTTGGTTATCTAAACCTTCCTAGTAGCTAAAATGGAACAATTGACCAAAGTATGACCTAATGAAGCTCAATACACTCAATTAGGACCAAAATAGGCTCATTACATCATCCTTTGGTTATCTAAACCTTCCTAGTACTAAAATGGAACAATTGACCAAAGTATACCTAATGAAGCTCAATACACTCAATAAAGGACCAAAAATAGGCTCATTACATCATTCCTTTGGTTATCTAAACCTTCCTAGTGACTAAAATGGAACAATTGACCAAAGTATGACCTAATGAAGCTCAATACACTCAATTAGGACCAAAATAGGCTCATTACATCATCCTTTGGTTATCTACCTCCTAGGACTAAAATGAACAATTGACCAAAGTATACCTAATGAACTCAATACACTCAATAGGACCAAATAGGCTCTTAAACATCTTTGTTTCTACCTCCTAGTAGCTAAAATGGAACAATTGACCAAAGTATGACCTAATGAAGCTCAATACACTCAATTAGGACCAAATAGGCTCATTACATCATCCTTTGGTTATCTAAACCTTCCTAGTGCTAAAATGGAACAATTGACCAAAGTATGACCTAATGAAGCTCAATACACTCAATTAGGACCAAAATAGGCTCATTACATCATCCTTTGGTTATCTAAACCTTCCTAGTGACTAAAATGGAACAATGACCAAAGTAATGACCTAATAAGCTCAATACCACTCAATTACGACCAAAATAGGCTCATTACATCATCCTTTGGTTATCTCACCATCCTAGTGACTAAAATGGAACAATTGACCAAAGTATGACCTAATGAAGCTCAATACACTCAATTAGGACCAAAATAGGCTCATTACATCATTCTTTGGTTATCTAAACCTTCCTAGTAGCTAAAATGGAACAATTGACCAAAGTATGACCTAATGAAGCTCAATACACTCAATTAGGACCAAAATTAGGCTCATTACATCATCCTTTGGTTATCTACACCTTCCTAGTAGCTTAAAATGGAACAATTGACCAAAAGTATGACCTAATGAAGCTCAATACACTCAATTAGGACCAAAATAGGCTCATTACATCATCCTTGGTTATCTAACCTTCCTAGTACTAAAATGGTCAATTGACCAAGCTATGACCTAATGAAGCTCAATACACTCAATTAGACCAAAATGAGCTCATTATCATCATCCTTTGGTTATCTACACCTCCTAGTGACTAAAATGAACATATTACCAAAACTAAGACCAAATGAAGCTCATACACTCAATATTAGGACCATAATAAGGCTCATTACATCATCTCTTTGGTTATCTAAACCTTCCTAGCTGACTAAATGGAACAATTGACCAAAGTATGACCTAATGAAGCTCAATACACTCAATTAGGACCAAATAGGCTCATTACATCATCCTTGGTTATCTAAACCATCCTAGCGACTAAAATGAACAATTGACCAAAGTATGACCTAATGAAGCTCAATACACTCAATTAGGACCAAAATAGGCTCATTACATCATCCTTTGGTTATCTAAACCTTCCTAGTAGCTAAAATGGAACAATTGACCAAAGTATGACCTAATGAAGCTCAATACACTCAATTAGGACCAAATAGGCTCATTACATCATCCTTTGGTTATCTAAACCTCTAGTAGCTAAAAGCTGGACAATTGACCAAGTATGACCTAATGAAGCTCAATACACTCAATTAGGACCAAATAGGCTCATTACATCATCCTTTGGTTATCTAACCTTCCTAGTGACTAAAATGGAACAATTGACCAAAGTATGACCTAATGAAGCTCAATACACTCAATTAGGACCAAAATAGGCTCATTACATCATCCTTTGGTTATCTAAACCTTCCTAGTAGCTAAAATGGAACAATTGACCAAAGTATGACCTAATGAAGCTCAATACACTCAATTAGGACCAAAATAGGCTCATTACATCATCCTTTGGTTATCTACACCATCCTAGTGACTAAAATGGAACAATTGACCAAAGTATGACCTAATGAAGCTCAATACACTCAATTAGGACCAAAATAGGCTCATTACATCATCTTTGGTTATCTAAACCTTCCTAGTAGCTAAAATGGAACAATTGACCAAAGTATGACCTAATGAAGCTC
>RYYW01000014.1:94796-111320 GCA_013621005.1 Aeschynomene evenia | reverse complement strand
TTACCCTTTTTGCTCCGGAGTAATTCATTGTCAACATCAATAATTAATCTAGATCACCAAATTAGGTGTTATCTATATCAACAAAATATTTTCTATATAAATTAAATGAAAAAAGATCAAATTCATAACACCGGATTTTGTTGGCTCACAATTGAACACCCTACAACGATACAAATTCTTAAACAACAAGTAATAAACCTATCTCACTAAATGAAATTGACTATATGGATTGTGCAATATTATAAAATTCTATTTGTAACTCATTTCTATTACATCTACTATTTATGTTTATATTTATCACTTCTCCTATGATTGTCCTTGGTATTTCTCTCCTTCTATTTATTGTGTTACTCTTTATCTGATCCACTCTTGTCTTTCAATATTTCCTCTCAAATTAATCAAATTTAGACATGATTATGCTAGGATTGAAAACTAATAAATAATTATAAGATAGTCAACCTATATTTTATGGTGATTTTTACCCATCTTTCAATTCTAAATAAGTTTTTTTTCTTCCCTTTTTTGTTACAAATAAAGTCAATAATATGCTTTGCTAACAACAAAAATATTTTGAAAGAGAGATGATTTATAAAATATTACTAGAAACTTCAAGACCTAGTAATTTAATGCGTGCGTTCCCTGTTAGAGAGAAAGAAGTTTATCTTATTGACACATATATTGATTGTATAGACAAGATGAACACATGTAGCTTTAAAAATTTAAAAATGCTTGTGAGGTCACATTTATTGACTTAGTCAAATATTTATTATGAGAGAATTTTTAAAGAAAACAATTAAGTAAATCATTGAAGAGCAAAAAAACAAAAATACCCCTATGAACCTCTTTCTTTCTCCCTTCTCTTCACTCTTGCTATCTCTCTTCTCTAGATGAAGCCTCTTTTCCCTCTCACCCATCAAAGCCTCTTGTCTCTAGCAGAGAATGTACTGTGATTTATAGTTCGATCTTGTTTTCTTACTCTTTTAATAAAAAATCAAATTAAAAAAAAAAAAGCTAAACTTATGCATTGGCCACCCAGCAGCACAGGAATACATTCCTCAAACAAGAGAGATCTACCAACTTAAATCTCCACATGCTTTCCTACATAAGTAGTACACTAACAAATCTTTCTTACTAGTCTCACTCTCTTGCCTTTTTTGGGGTGGCTTTTTTACTTCCTCAAGGAACCGAAAAATCCTTCCAAATCATGTGTGAAAGAGGAACTTTTCAACACTTGGATTCCCTCTCAAGGTTTTAGAGTTATGTTTTCTCTACATACTTTGCATGACATACATAATACATAATGATGGATGAAATGTGAGTCACTATAATGTTCCATGTAAATTATGTACAACCCGACATTTTTCTTAAGTTTTAATTTTATAGTTATTGTGATTTATTCGGTACCCAATAAATTCATGGGTACCTATACTCATTAGTTATCATGTGATTATAAAAAAAAAACACATTTTCATTTTTAAGATTTATAAAATCAATTTATTAAATCACAACTCTTAATTATACAATAGATATGGGTACCTTTAAGTACCAAGAAAAAACCAATGTTTATTAATCAGAATTAGTTGTTCATGAATTGGCCAATAGCTGCCAATAGGGAAATTATACTCGTACCTACCTATTAAAAAATGGTGCAGAATCATGCATAGGGACCATTGTTTATGCAAAAACCAGTAGTAGAAAACAAGTCAGTGTTAATAACTCAGTTTAGAAAAGAAACAATTCCTACTTTTATAACAGAGACACTGAAGTTATACACAGTCAAAAAAAGTGGAATTCAGATATTTTTTATTGTTTTATCCCTTTTATGTACACGTGGGAATGGTTCTAATTACATTTTAAAAAGACTTGAGACATAAAATGAGTTCATTGATCATTTAGTTATAATATTCGAATTAGGGTGGATACACCTGACACAACCTTCTGTCCATATTAGGCATGACTTGGGTTCGAATTTTGAAAATCTTTCTTTAATTTATGATTTGTAAATTCTATCATAAATTCTCGTTAAGTTTGATGATTTACTCTGTCTCTACGTAGGATGTGTCTTCCTGATATAAACTTTTAGGAAGAAAAAAAAAAAAGACTTAATAAAGTTTAGTTATAAGTATAAGCTCATTTAAAGCATGGAAGGCTTATCCTAACAAAACATATTAGAAATAAAGTTTTACATTTATATAAGATGTCCAACAAGGCATCTTTTAGATTCAGAACATAGGCTCAAGACAGAGCCATGAAGTTTCAGGCCAATGAAATTCTTAATAATGGGAAGTACACGACAAGAAACATTTACCATAGTGCTTTCCTTATACCATTCACTCTGCTTCTCATCATTCTACCTCTTTCTGTTATGAGAAACTCAAATGGATCATCTTCTGTGATCTCTGCTATGATCAGCAAAAATTTGAGCAATAACAGCAAAGTAGAGATAAAAGGGTGTGACATATTTTCAGGGGAATGGATTCCTTACCCTGAAGCACCATATTACAACAATGAAACTTGCCCTTTTATGATAGACCAGCAAAACTGCATGAAATTTGGTAGACCTGACAGGGATTACCTGCATTGGAGGTGGAAGCCAAATGAATGTGATCTTCCACTCTTTAATGCGACTCAGTTCTTGGAGCTTGTCAGGGGAAAAAAGATGGTCTTTGTTGGTGACTCTGTTGGGAGAAATCAGATGCAGTCTCTGTTGTGCCTCCTAAATCCGGTAAGTAAACCCATCTCCACTCTTTTTTTTTCTGGTGTTTTTATCGAGGAAGATTTAAGAGTTAATGGCCTAAATCCTAACCGTATTCATGATAGAGCACAATGACGTCATTTGATCCACGTAGCCGATCCTACATAGTGGGATAAGGTTTGTTGTTGTTGTTGTTTTTAACCTGTAATGCTACTCGGCGCGAGTAAATCGCTGAGTAACACGTGTGGTTAATAAATTATGAAATGTTCCTTATCATATTTTGCATAATTTAGGCAATCAATTTCTGGCAAATTTTCTTGCTCAGAAGTGGTTTCTTTTAAGACAATGGAAGTTAAACAATTCTACTAGTCTATAACTCCATGATCTATGCTACACAGTGAAAAGTAATATAGAGTCGAAATCTTTGACAAAAATCATAGTGTTCATCGGATAAAATGAAGAATTGTGACCTACTTATAGTCCTTTTGGTTACCTTATTTTTTGGCTTTCCAAGGTAAAATTTTGGCTTCCCAATGCAATTTTGTGAGAAGCTAAAATTACTTAGGTTGAAAAGAATTGATTTTAGAGGATAACCAAACAAGCTATACTGTCAAACCTTTTTGGCAATTAAATTTGGACAAAATTTCTGATATCTAGTATTTTTCTAATTCCATCCCTCCATTGCTGCTGAATGCTTGGCCTTAACTTTTAACAAGCAATTGCTTACTGAATTATGACACAGGTTTTTTTCTTAATGAGCTGATTTGCTTGATCACAGCACAAACCTCACTCTGATGTGAAGATCACAATCCTCAAAACATGCTTATTTTCTTTTTAACTGCTACAGGTGTCTCAACCTGAGGACATTTCTCTGAGATACTCATCAAACCCCATATATTTCAGAACATACTACTTTGCAGATCACAATTTCACCCTGGCCAACCTATGGTCCCCATTTTTCGTTCGAGGCGATGATGATGACCCTGAAGGCCATTCATACAACAGCATCATGAGGCTGTATCTTGATGAACCAGATGAAGCTTGGGCAAGTAAAATTGAAGATTTCGACATCGTCATGATCTCAGCAGGACATTGGTTCTTTAGACCATTGTTGTTCTATGAAAATGGCCAACTTGTTGGATGCTACAAGTGCATGAAGGAGAATGTCACAGATTTTGCTCATTACTATGGATACAAGAAGGCATTCAGAACAGTGTTCAGAACCATCACAAATCTTGAAAGGTTCAAAGGGTTGACTTTTTTAAGGACATTCTCTCCATCACACTTTGAGAATGGTGATTGGAACAAAGGAGGGAGGTGTGCAAGGACAAAGCCATATACAAAGGAAGAAATAAAGCTGAATGAGAATGATTATATGTTGCAGATGTATCTGAGTCAAGTTGAGGAATTCAAAGAAGCACAAAAGGAAGCCACAAAGAAGGGATTACAGTTTCTGATGATTGACACAACTGAAATCATGCTTCTGAGGCCTGATGGTCATCCAAACAGCTATGGACATTCAAAGGACAGAAATGTGACGGTAAATGATTGTGTTCATTGGTGCTTACCAGGACCTGTTGACACGTGGAATGAGTTTCTGTTGTATATGTTGAAAATGGAAAATCAGACATCTTCTGGTTCAATGATAGAGAGTGTATTTTAGAGCATCAGGTTTACTATGTTAACCATATGAAATTTTCAAACCTTTTTGGTTTGAGAAGTTAATTGTATTTTTTTACCTGTATTTATACAAAGGGGTGGGAAGGGAATGAGGAAGGAGCTCATGAAATGTGTATTTATTTGCTCTTTATAGTTAAAAATAGAATGTATATGCAAAGGCAGCAAAGCAATTTGTGAACTTACATTATAACTTTTTGCTGTAGTTGTGTCTTGAACGTCTATTATTTCCAACACTGTACCGATATTTATTCTTTCATCATTGATTTTTATGTGACACTCACTCCAACTTTCAAACAATTCTTATCTACCATTGATCTTGGTGAATATCTCATAAGCATCAAGCATTGGATGTCAATATAGTATTAGATGTCTTAGTAAGGTTTGATCTTTGGCTGGTTCAATTTTCCTTTTTTACAAAAAAAATTATGAACAATATTCCCTCATTGAATAGCTGAGAGACTAATCTCTTGACGCAAGGTCACAGAACTTTAAGAAGCAAATGTTAAAAAGACATTGCAAGTCCAAATGGAAGGCATACTTTGCATCAGCTCTTGTTCGGATCCTTACAAGGAGCTTCTTCAAATTTTAAGGGTTTGCTTTAGATCTAATGCTAGATGTATTACTATGAACTTAGGCTGTGTTTGATTCCAGAGCCGGGACAAATATCGAGATAAAAGATGGAAGAATGTGTTTGGAGTTGGAGACAGGTACATGACAATGTGTCTCCCTATGTTGCATAGATATGGGTACGGTATACGTACCCGGTACGAATACGGATACGCGATACGATAATTTTGTAAAAAATGAAGTACAGGTATGGCAGTAAAAAAAATGATTAAAAGTAAATTAGTTAAAATTAAAATCATCAAACATTATATTGTTCAAAATAAGAAACACAAGTAAGGAAAACAATCATCAAACGTCATATTGTTCTAAATAAGGACATAACAACATAGAAAGGTCACGAGGGCGGAGGGCGGCACGAGGGCAGCGCAGGGAAGGTCACGGGGGCACTGTCGCCGTCGCCGAAGATGAATGGTTGTTGCCGGAGAGGAAGGCTGAAAGTCAGAGGTTGCAGATTTATCAAATATAAGTGGTATTAGGGTAGGTTAAGTGTGTATTAGGGTATGAGCATTGGTATTAATTTTAAAAAACAAATAAAAAATTAAAACGGTCCAGTTTTATAAAAAATGTACGAATTTTCGTACTCTTTCCGTACCCAAAAGTATCCATTTTTTTTCTTCCAAAAATAATATGTCCAGGTACATATCTACGAGTACCCATCGATACCCGGTATGGGTACTTTTGCAAAAGCGACGTATCCGTGCTTCAGAGGTGTCTCCGAATATAAATTTTGTGTAGTTTTTATACTTCTCTAAAGCTGGAATGGAGAGGATGCAAGATGAGACACAACTTCAATTTTATATCTCTCTCTCCATTAGGCTTTTGGAGAAGTGCACTCATAGCCACAAATAGTCTCACAGCAGAAGGTTGTGGAGAAATCTCTTTGAGCAAGAACAGAACCACATATAGGGGAGAATCTCAGGACTTTGAATAGTTTAATATGAACCTATCAATCTGCATGATCATAAGCTTATATGGAGTAAACATACAAAGACATTAAAGAATAATACTTTTAGTACACTGCTTCATCAGCCACTAGTGCTGCCACTCAAGGATAAAAAGTTTGCCATTTCATCTTTCTCTCACCTGACAATCAAACAAAAGTTCCACACAGACGCGCCATAAGTTTGAAGCATTTTTGCTTTGACATGACCCATGTCACATCAGTAGAAGAGCGTATGGAGGAAGCCAAGAGAGAAAGAAGTCCATTTCTCCATGCACTGCTCCATCCAATACCAAATGCTCATTCCGTTCTGATAAGAGAAAAAAAAAATATGCTGTTGGAGTTGATCGATCGCCGACGACATTGACGACCACCATCAACAATGGAAGCCGGCGGAGCAGAAGGTGGAGAGGTTGGTCCAAAACCCCCACCCACAGAACCATTCTTTTTTCTTTCTGAGTTTTTTAGTTCACCGTAGATGTAGAGCTCATAGAGCCGTGAATCCATCGACGTAAAAGTGCTTCATTTTTTTTTCCGAAGAGACACAGTGAGTTTATTTTGCGCATGTTGATTTTAGTTTTTGTGTTTTGGTAAGATGATCATTTTGCTTGGCCATGGATGATTGTATTTCAACGTTTTTTTTTCATTGCAAAGATTATCCCCTTGTTCAAATGTTCTTGTGCAAAGATGATATGACAAAAGATTAATAAAGACCCAAATATCATGCACAAAAAAACCCATATAATGAACAACTAAAACCCATATAACGGTACGATGTGACAATAAGATTTAATGGTAATCAAAGACACAAACAAGTGAACAGACATTAACAAAACAAGTTTATGGTGGACTTGGGATAAAACATTGAATCATACAGATTTTTGGATTTGGGATATGCATTGTTTTTTTTTTGCAACTTAAAGAATGAAGATGCTGTAATGGTGTGTTTTTGTAGGATGAGAGGCGGGTGGAAACTCCAAAGCTAGGGATGCGGTTCCGGGATGACCAGGAAGTTAGGGAATATTACGAGGAGTATGCCAATAAGGTAGGCTTTACATTTAAGATTAGGAGTACAAAGAAGACGAAAGACCAAAGAGTACGGTATCGTATATTTGCATGTTCGAGGGAGGGATACAGGAGGTCGAAGGTAGATACAATTGCTAAGTCAAACCCAACAATTGTTGCAAATTGCGGGGCAAGGATTACAGTTACAATGGACGAGACCGGAGATCTTGTAATAACCAAGGTTGTGACTGAGCATTCACACTTAGTAAGCCCCGGACGGGCTAGGTCACTAAAAAAGAACAGAATAATCAATATGCAAGCCAAACGGGTTATTGACATAAACGACAATGCGGGTGTGAGGACGAATCAGATATACCAGAGCATTGTGGAAGGTGCTGGCGGGTATGAAATAATGTGCTCAGAACATCTTTTTTATTGACTGGGTTTTTCTCTGTATGGCTCATGGGTTTTTTTATATTGATCCCGTTTTATCTTGTGTAAATTGTTTATTTTTAATAGGTATGATAAGGTTGGTTTCAGTGAGAAGGATCTGCGAAACTATGTGACCAGAAACGTCAGAACCATACATGAGGAGGGCGATGCCGCTTGTTTGATGGGATACTTTAGCCGGATGGTGGAGCAGAACCGGAACTTCTACTACGATTTGATGCTTGATGAGAACCGGAGGATAAAACACCTGTTTTGGGCTGACGCTCGTAGTCGGGCATCCTTCCAATATTATGGAGATATGGTATGCTTTGACACCACATACCTGACTAATAGGTATGACATGCCGTTTGGGACGTTTGTTGGGGTTAATCATCACGGGCAGTCAGTGTTGTTGGGGTGTGCTTTGTTGGGGGCTGAGGACACGGAAGCTTTTGTGTGGCTATTCAAGACTTGGGTTAGGTGTATGGGTGGTGTGGAACCAATGGGGATAATCACCGACCAATGTAAAGCCATGAAGAATGCAATAGAAATAGCTATGCCGAAATCGCGACAAAGGTGGTGCATATGGCACATAATGAAAAAAGTACCGGAAAAACTTGGCAGGTATCGCGATCACAAGGAGATATCGTCTGACATGTTTAGGATTGTGTGGAAATCTCGGTCACAGGATGATTTCGAGAGGATGTGGGCTCTATTTTTAGAAAGATACCACATCGCAGACAATGAATGGCTGCAAGGTCAGAGACAATTTTTTGAATTTGTTGAATTTGTTCGTGTGCAATAGACTGATCTAGATGTAGTGCTACATAGGCCAATGTATTGTTATTTTGAAAGGTTGGGTTCTATTCACGCATTAAATGGGTGTTATTATATTTATTACCCACTGTTTTATTGATTGATTAGATTATATGGTTTTTAATTTTGGGTAGTTGAACACGTGGCTTGTTCTTTCCTCGGGTTTTATTCCACAGACTAAGTGAGTTTTTATTAGTAATGCTTAACAGGTTTTGAATGATTGAATATTGGATGGGTTTTATAAAAGTCTGTTGGTTGCAGGGTTGTATGAAGAGCGCGATAGGTGGGTCCCGGCCATACTCAAGAGACATTTCTGGGCGGGGATGAGTAGCACGCAACGGAGTGAAGGGATGCATGCTTTTATGAAGAACTACTTAACCGCACGGAGCAATCTTGAGCAGTTTGTAAGGCAATTTGATCATTGTCTTGCTTCGAAGGCTAATAAGGAACGGGAGGCTAATGACGCCGACTTCCATACTATTGTGCCCTGTGCCACTAGTTCGCCAATTGAAAAACAATTTCAACAGGAGTACACTCGAGCTAAGTTTGTGGAGGTTTAGAAGGAATTCCGGTTGAAAGCCAATTGTTCAACGAGGGAGACAGGTAAGGTTGGGATGATTATTTTGTATGAGGTTGAGGAAGAAGTGGAGCAGAGCTGCCTAAGCGCATGTCATGTGTTTAGTGTCATGTTTGATAGCTCCTCGCTAGAAGTGAGTTGTGATTGCATGATGTTTGAATTTCGGGGCATTGTTTGCCGGCACTCATTGTGTGTCCTCCAAGTGAATAGGGTTAAAAAGGTGAATGAGAAATACATATTGTCTAGGTGGAGCAAGAATGTTCGCCGAATACATTCAAGGATAAAGTGCAGCCACGACCCTTCACGGGTTCAGCCGGATGCTGAGCGGTATGACAAGATGTGCAAAAAGTTTTACAACCTTGCAGAGGTTGCATGTTACAGTGACAAGCTTGCAAATACAGTAAACCGTATCTTGGATGATGCTTGACAGCTGGTCGGGGAGCAAAGCGAGGGAACAAGTGCTGCCTGCAAGATGGTGGCGGGGGAAGATTCTGGGATTAACACAACAGACGAGGTGTGTTGGTAAATGAGTTTTTATTTCACAAGACATGGGTTTTTACAGTTAATATCATGGGTTTTTACTTTTAATATCATGGGTTTTTTTTTTCTTAGGCGAATGTTATTCTTAGTCCCCCACATGTGTCACGGAAGGGCCGCAAGCGCACAAAGACTTTTAAGCCAGGACAGTTCAAGAGTGGCAGAAAGCACAAAAAGAGCAAACAAGACAATCGAACAAGTATCACAGAGAGTGTCGGTGTTTCGGAGGCCTTTGAAAATGGTGGGCATAATTTTTATGTTCCCACGCCCTACAATGTTTCTGAAGATGGGACATGTCCATTAGATGGATGACCAGACGTGGGCTCCATGTGAGGTGTTTTTGCTTGATTTTTTTTTATGTGTGGATGTTTACAAGTGTGTCTATCATTTTTTGGATGTCTGTCAGCAATTCATTTGCTTTGGGTGGGGTATCGTGGATGATTTAATTTTTTTGTTGTCAAATGAAAGGCTGACAGATGTGGCATTATACCACAAGATTTCAGAGGGTGGATTGGAAGGAATTGATACAAACTGCTACAAACTCGTCTTTTGTTACAAAATTTAGACATTACAGTCTGTCAGCAATTCATTTGGAGTCGGGGGGTTTAATTTACACTGTTATTTTGTCAAATGAAAGACTGACAGAAGTGGATTTATGAGAATATAAGTTATTTTTTGAGAATAATAAGCGTTGCATGATATATGTTTAATGTTTAGCGGCAGGTACGCAGTAGGCTTAGGAAAATGGCCAGAAACAAAAATAAATACAACTATTACATTGCAAAACCCCAATTAGTTTCGTTAAAAAACCCAATTAATGAACAAGGAACGAACCAACAGTTAGCATAAAATATAAACACAACTGTTGTATTGTAAAACCCCAATTAGCGTTTAAAAAAAACCCAAATAGTGAAAATGTCAGGGGACCAATATAGATGGATAAAATTAGTGAGCAACTAATTACATTGATAAATAATGGATAAAAGAGATAAACACTAATGTTTTATCCCAAAGACACAAAAGTAAATATATACAAGGCCCTGTTGATAAATTCAAATGTTGTACTGGAAAACCCCAATTAGCCTTTAAAAAAACCCAATTAGCGAGGAAGGAACAAAATAACAGTTAGTATAATTATAAACACAAGGCTCCGCGCCTGCAAAACACATTATACACATAATATTAACATAGTTCAAGGACCAGCGCCCCTCAATGTTTTTTAGCCCTCTGCTTTGTCTTCCTACCAGCAGGTTCAAGTTCTGCAGTGGAAACATTTGTGTAGGGGCTCTTTTGTTGCGGGCTGGCTTGCTCTCCCCTTTCTTTTGTAAGTGGTGGTCGGCTTTGCTGTTTCGTCAACTTCTGTAGTGTCATCCACATTTGCAGCATCAGACAGACCAACATCTTCCCACAGCTTTGCGGCATTGGCCAATAGAATGTTTGCCTCACGCACGATTATGGACTTGGATGAGTTTTGGTCGTTGAGCAGCAAAGAGAGGAGTATTTCCTTCCTCATACGCGCACAAGTTGCCTGCAGGGGGAAAAAACCCAAATAAATACGAATGGAGTACCCAGATAGTATTAAGAAAAAAACCACTTAGCAACAGCAGAACAATATAATATATGAGATAACCAAAACAGGCGTACATCATCCCATGGGCTGAACTGAACTGAAGGGCTCCAAAGCTCCATCCATTTGATGACAAACAGGCCGCAGTCGAAACTGTAAAGAGTAAAATATAAGGTCGCAGTCGTTACTTGCCGAAACAAATATAAACATGTTAGGAGAAAAAAACCTTCACCTGTTTGGCTGGCCAGCAAACGACGTACTGAATGGGAGGATCAGCAGGTAGCTGTTGGGGGAGTGAGGAACTGAGGCGCATCAAGTCCAGCAAGAATTTCATCTTAAAAGGGGAGAGAATAGCATGCATGTTAGACAATAATGTGTAGGAGTATACACCAAAATTTGCATAGGAAAAAAATGCATTATATGAGTACTAACCGAGAATATGTCGATCCTTAACCGACCATCAGATGGGCACGATGTATGTAAGGGGTCCAGCACGTAAAAAACGTAGTTTTGGACATCGAGCGCGTAGAGGAACCAGTGTTCTCTCCAGCAACATGGTAAGAAGATCTAGTGGACATAAAAAAAAGAACTATTAGTTGCTAATTATGTAGACATTTTTACTGGAGTACACATTATACGCATACCAGTTTCTTCCCCTAAAATCCGTTGGATGGAAAAAGAGTGCGGAGTAGTCGTCGGGGAGGGTTCATACGGCTTTCCATTGACTATTTTCTCGTCATTGCCCCCGTGAAAGAAAGCAGGCTGTCACAAGAAACAGAAATTTAGCAGAATAGTTGCACACCACAGAGAACCCTAACAGTATTGTAGAGGTAATTGAAAAAACCCAACTACAAAACGTACCATGTATAGTCAAACCAAAACCCATAGAGAACCCAAACAGTAAGAACAAACCAGAGAACACACCATAGAGAACCCAAACAGAGACAAACCCAACAAGGCCATTGAAAAAACCCAAGTAAGAGAAATACAAAACAGAAGGATAGTGGTACCAGAATTGTCGGAGTCATGCAGTAGACGTCATTGAATCTGGGGATCCACTTGTGTTCAGAGCAAAACAGATGTAGTTGACGACGCTTGAGTCTATGTACCTTCGAGGCAACATAGTCCGTGCATCTGAAGCTGAAAGCCAACAACTGTTTTCCGTCCGAAGGTTCGCTACGTCCACGTCACGGTTGGCATCAAGTCCAACCAACCAGCTGTAGGCAGATTCGGCAATGGATGGTGGTTCGTTGTGTGTGAACAACGACTGCGGATGCTGTTGATGAGGGTGTTGTGCAGGGTGCTGAGGTTGTTGTTGTTGATGTTGCTGGGGTACGGTTTGGTGTGTGGGATGAGGTGTTGTTGATGTTGTTGTTTGTTGTTGTTGTTTCTTGTTGTGGAGGTAGCACAGTGAGTGGGATTGGGTAAGGAATAATGGCCTGAGTTGGCTGCTTTTTGAGTTGTGTGATGTTTAGGCTGAATGAGGGTCCAGACAGAGGGGGGTCATCTTGCAGGGGGAAGTTGTTGTGGGTGCTTCATTTGATGTGGCTGTTGCTTTCCGAACGACATCATTGACAATCTCATCTAGATTTATGTCCTCCAGGATGGAATCATTGATTGACCTGGACCAAGGTGGACAGGTGTATGGGAGTAGATGTCAGTGATGAAAACAACAAAAAGTAAGCCAAAATGATAAGATAGTACTTACATCTGGATTGAGGGGAATTCAGGTCCAGCAGTATCCACATTTCTGAGCGGGTGGGGGGTCTTCAAGCGCTCTCCATCATCAATTGTTCTTTGAAAAATAACAGAGAAATAAACATGCAAACACAAAAACAACAGACAAAGAAACCCAATTAAGTGAAAAGGGAAAACACATGCAGATGTGGGAAATTACAAATGATAGTCATTCTAACCTGTCGGCATCTTTTGCCCCAGTCTTGTCTGATCCATCCTTTGAACTTGGGCTTGGGGAGTCACCTGCACCAGCACCAGCGCTGGCATTGTCGTTTTTGTCAGCGCTCGATTTTGTTCTTTGGAAAAAATAATAGATAAATAAACATGCAAACACAAAAAACAACAGACAAAAAACCCAATTAAGGGAAAAGGGAAAACACATGCAGACGTGGGGAAATTATAAATGATAGTCATTCTAACCTGTCGGCATCATTGGCTCCAGTTCTGTCGATCCATCTTTTGAATTTGGGCGGGGGAGTCACCTGCACCAGCACCAGCGCTGGCATCGTTGTCTTTGTCAGTGCTCGATCCATCACTTGAGATTGGATCGGTGGAGTAACCTGCACCAGTACCAGCACCAGTATGTCTCCCTCATCAGTGTCGACCCATCACTTGATACCGGGTCGGGTGGTGGTCGGCAGCTTTCAACCTGGGAGGCGTTGTGGTCTTGCATCCCCTGTGACAACCCCTGTAATCTCAAAGGTGTATAGTTAGATAATGTCAAAGGTGTAATATCAAAGGGTTATATATAAAGATAGTTAAATATACCAGCGGAGAACGAAGTTCGTTGACTACCGCCTCGTTAAGTCTCTCCTCTGTCCAGTAGTTCAACCAAGGTGGATTCGGTTCTGCCGGGGGTCAAATGCCCCGAACATCTGAAAATGGAAGTATAGGACCTGGTGGTGAGAAGAGGCATAAGAGACATGGAAAAAACCCACACAGTGGTTAATAAAAACCATTATTATAGAAAATAAAACCCACACAGTGGACGAGAAAAACCATTATAATAGCAGAAAATAAAACCCAAGTACAGAAAAGAAGAAAACACACATTGTAAAATAGGAAAGTCAGTGACTTAATGAATATATAATATATGTTGATTACCTGTAGTACAAAAACACAGCCGTTGAGGCTTGTAGCTTTCGAAAGCTTGTAGCGCCTCATGCGTCGTAGAGGTACTCAAAAATATGTCTACTCCAATTGTACCTCTCTGTCTGGTTGACATCAACGACAAGGGGCAAAAATTTCGGGCTCACTTTTGACATCATGCTTGGAGCATGAATGTCATCATTGCGAAGAGCAGGAACGCCCGTCTAAAAGTTGGACCTGGGGGGCTGTTCAGCACCATTTCCCGAAGCTGGGTCGGGTCTTGTTTTTAAACTGTTCCATCTCGCGGGAGTGTGTGGGGGGGATATCTAGGGATGACATTGTCCGTCCTGTAATTAGAATTTTAAAAAAAACATAAGTAATTATTAAGTAAAAGACAATCAACACGTAATGTATCCACTGTAGTGATTGAGGAAAGGGACAAGAGGACATACCAGTGTGAGGAAGGCCAAGCACTGCACCGAACGCCGCAACGGTGACGTTGAATGTCCCGAGCGGCGTTACAATCTGATTGCTTAGCAAATCGTAGGAATTTACTAATGCAAGCAGGAGCGACCGTTTAGTTGACCGTGGAAGATTCAGGAGTGTCCCGAACCCCATGTCGACAACATCGGCACGTTGTTGCGACGTTAGACGACTGCACAATGATCGAGTCTCGCGGGGAGCAGCGCATATCAAGAACGGACTGCAGGGAAAAAACGCATTTTAAACACAGCAGGATATTGAAAATGTGAGTATTGTATAAGGCATTTAGAAAACGAAATCCAAACACAAGAAAGGAAAAAAACCCAAACAAGCTGAAGGAAAAAAACCCAAACAAAATTCAGAAAAAAACCCAGTTAGTGTAAAAACTAAGTATTACCCCGATGTAGGTGGGACGCGTTGTTGCAGCTATAGGGGCAGGGGGAGGGGCTCCAATTGCGCGTGCGTGTGCTGGATCATGTTTTTGTTTGGACCTTCGTTCACTGGGAGCGGCAGACGTTGATTCGTGTGCGTGCTGATCATTTTGCGCTTTGTCCTCCGCTCAATAGTTGAAGCGGACGTCCCCCGACCGGAGGCCTGGTTCAATATATACAGATCAATAAACCCACAAAGCATGTATAAAAAAAACCCAATTAACAACGCATATAAACACAGACAAGACATATACCGTGTGTTTTTCCCCGCTGGAAGTATTCCGGCGTATATCATCTCGACGGATTGACCTCGCCTCCCGCGCGGAGGGAGGTTTTTGCTTCGATTGGCGTGTCTGTCTTGGCATTGTTTAACAAATGAAGTAGCCGATAACTGGATGACAACAACATATAGAATGGTTTAGGTAAAAGCAACAACCCACGAAATAAACCAGGTGTAACGTTATAAAAAACCCAAATAGCAACAACAACGAGCGTCAAACATACGAACTCGCAAGAAACCCGGGTACAACGTTAAAAAAAACCCAAATAATGAATTAGTGATGTGAAAATACAAACAAAATACTAAACCCATTGTCATTTAAGCAAAAAACAGAATAAAAAATGTTGATTGTACGAAAACTCACCCCACAATGAAAAATAACTCACAAAAACCAACTGAAAATCAAAAACCAACAAAACCAACCCACAAACCAACTCACAAAATGAGAAACCAACTCACAATGAAACATAACTCACAATCCCCACTCACACGAAGACGATAAGAAACCCAACAGTATACACGCAACAAAGCCGTCAAGTCACGCAACGAAACATGCACAAAAAAAAAACCCAGAATGGACAACGAACAGTAAACACGAACACGAACAGAGTGAGGACAATGGAGTACTAAAATAGTACCTGTTACCAGAGACGAAGCTGAAGAAGTTTGAAGCTGTGTCAGCGATGGAAGAAGGCGGGAAAGAAAAGCTCGAGAGGCAGAAAAAATGGCTGGAGGGAGAGAGAGAGGTTGGGACGCGGTGAGCTGAGGAAGAAAGGAGGAGAGAGAGAGAGAGAGAGAAGAAAGTGACAGGTTTGTGAGGAGTGTGGGGTATTGTGTGGGTCTCGGGAAGAGAAAACAACAAAAGTGCACTTTTCAAATTGGCGCGCGTGCACACTGGAGTGGGAGTGGTGAGAGTGGGTTGTGGCAGTTTGGTCGTGGGGCCCGCAGAGAGGGGATGGAGGAGTGGCTGACGGGTGGCTGATATAGTGGTATGTGTAGCATTATTGGACATTAAAATATGGACAGTTCATAGTTGGTGAATAGTATGGTGCAGCATTTTGTGATACCACTATGCTGCCACAACGTAATTTGTCAAATTTTAAATGTGGCCTTTTAAATAATATAAATATATTGGTAAATAACAATAAAAGTTGTCAAATAATAATATCATGTTGATAAATAACGATAAACATTAACAAAGAATTGACCTTCATAGTTTTCTAACAAGGCAAGGATTAACGTGTGAGACAAACGCCAAGGCATACAAAAGAAAATATATAGTTGATTAATGATTAATTGTGCATAAAAAATTATACTACCAGTAATAAAATAAAACTCGTAATCAATTCATGAATCTGTAAATTCAAAGATGAAGTTATCTAATCTACGAGCTCGAAGAGGAGTCAGTTGCAAAATTTGGGTTGTAGTGAAAGATCGACATTTGCAATTCAAGGAACCCAAAGCAGATTATTAGGCTAGAATTTTGGTTAAAATGATTTAATTTAATCCATAGATCACTTGAGATCAACCCCTATAACAAGAGGAATACATGATGTGTATAACAGCTTAGTGAACTTAATTTCAAGCGTCTTCATTCTCATAACTACCTGAGTATCAAGATGTTCATTTTA
>RYYW01000014.1:28076-91183 GCA_013621005.1 Aeschynomene evenia | reverse complement strand
ATTTGCAGACGACACCATCATATTTTGTCCTTGCGATCTGGGCACAGTGAGAAACTATAGGAGGATTCTTGACGGTTTTGAATTGATGTCGTGTTTAAAGATAAATATAGAGAAGTCGACCATCCTATAGGAGGTGAGCTCGACCCTGCTTAAGGCGGGAGCTCTCATCCACATCTGAAGTGGATGACGACACTGATAATCCCGTAGCAACAACGGATCGACAAGGATCGACCCAGCACGCCGCGGAAAGCGGGATAAGGGCGTTATCCCGAGTCGTCCGGAGGGTTCACGCAGATCGCGCTTCCCACTCTATAAATAGGGTGTCACTCTCATGAACCAGATACATTCTCAGTTGAGTTCCCAAGCCTTGAACACCTTACTGACTTAAGTTTCAGAGTTTTTTTCAGGGAAACACTTCTCGCATCTTGGAGAGGAGCTGTGCGAGCAGTCAGAAGGAGTCAGAGACCGGCAACCGTTCTTATATGAGAGAAATGTACTAAACAATACTAATATTTTAATAAATTAAAACAAAATTTGAGAGAAATTTTTATTATATCAAAATCTTAAATAATATTATTTTATAAAAAATATTAATAAAATTAGATTAAATAATATTACTACATAAAATATTTATCGAAAAATAAAAAAGCTTGTGAGTCGCTGTTCTTTTCTAAAATTGATCCCAGACCCAGATCCTCATATACACAGTACCAAACTCTTCAGACACATAACTGAAAGAAAAAAGAAAAGAACAACACAAAGAGAGGGAGGGGCATGGCGGGGTTACTAGCATGGGCAGCAGATGTGGTGGGCGGCGGTGGAGCAGCAGAGGAGGGGTCCTCATCATGGGATTCGATCCCAGTCGCATTGTCGGAACAGCAGAGAAAGTACGTTCAGGAACTCGACGGCAAAGCGACCACCCTGAGGCGTTCGATCCATGATCTACGGCAGAGATTGCCCCCTCCCGACATATCGCAGAGCCTCCCTCACCTCCACGCTCACTCCCTCGCTTCCAACGCTGACCTCGCTCTCCAGTTGAACTCCCACTCCGCCACACGCCAACAGGTAACTACCGTTCCTCCTGGGTTCGTTTGGTTTAGATTTTAGTAGGATTGCTTTTAAAATAATTGATTTAGAAATAATTGTTTTTAAAGTAATTGATCGAAAAAATGGATTTGTCTTTGGGAAATAATGTTGGGAAAATGGATTTGACGTTAATTTAGAATCTACTATTTGGATATAACCCAATTATTTTCAAAGTTTATAGCTTATTTAAGAAGTGAAAATACAAAATAAACAACTTTACTTTCTTCAAAATCAATTATTTGGAACTCAAAGGGCTTTTGGTTCTTAACCAAACACACATAGATGGTCATGTTGATTATTGTGGGATGGATACTAGGTTTGTTTGTTTTGGGAATAGGAAGCAGAATAAGTGTGTGTTTGGATTGGCATTCATCAAACTAGAGTTTGAATTAACTTGATTTTGTAAAATTGATTTTGAGCAGAAGTGAGTTAGTATCAACGTGATTTATGTTGTTTGGATAATATAGATCAAAATTACTTTTAAGTGTGAAGTTACTATAAAACCATGGATTTATATTATATTGATATGTTAAAATTATGAAAAGTGTGTTGAAAGAGGGATAATAAAGGTATTTGAACTTTAAACGTGAAATCTTGAACGTGAAAGCAATAAATTTATGCTTCAGCCTAACTGGAGTTTGCATTTAAAATCCCGTTTGCACATAATATATCCAAACATCATTTCTCTCCGTTCAAGAAGGGTAAACCCACGTTTGCACATTGCAAACGCTGTCCCAAACATAGCCTAAACATTTGTGGCTTTGTGCAGTTTACGCCACCATTTGGGGTATTTGGTTAGAGTGGACTACTAGAATTTATAATGACAATTTTTCTGACAAGCTAATGTTATGGGATAAGGTTAAACTTTCGGTATCTATTTGGTGTAAAACACATTGTCTTTTTAGAGGTCTTTCCATCTCAGACATGTTGAGAGGTTGGAAAGCCTTAGTTCTTTGATAGAGGACAACTTATCCTCTCCTCTTTGTAATATTCTTTTTCTCATCTTAATGAACTTCTTCATTTCTCAAAAATATATATTTTGTGTGATGGATACTTGGTTCTTTTTGGTCATTGTGTTGTAGCTGTGAGAGGGGTGAGTGTAGGGACAATGGTAACAATGTTGCTTTGTGATCTGTAGGTCATAGGTTCAAACTCTAGGAAGTAGAAACATTCATTCCACTTGTGTGATTAAAACTGTCTATACGGTACATCTACCCTTTTGAGACCCAACTTGGTGGGAGCCTCAACCGCCCTATGTTGTAGTCGAGGTTATTGCAATATTGTAGATGTGATAAGGAAATTGTTGAAATAGTATCGAGTTTACGGTAAATCCCACATGCGGCACAAAATCAACCGGTGCTTTTATGATATCTTCATTATTTATAACTTCAAATTATGTTTTGAATGATTAATATGTTGGCATCTGTAGGGTTCACTGTGAACCTGAGATTATAGTATCATTACTTATGTGATAATGGAAACTTTTATGTTCTGCAAATGGTTATGCAGTTTCATGTGAGCAAGGTTCATTGGTCTAGCTGCTAGTATAAGATAAGGGGATTGATGTATGTTGTTTTCTTGGTTTGTATTGTGCTATACATTTGAGATCGAAAACAACCAATATATAATGTATATATTATTAAGGATGGATGTCTCCGATTTTGTGGGGAAAAATGAAATGCTAAGCCATTGGAACCTTTCAAGCTTGAATCAAGTTGCTTTTGAGATATATTATGATAACATAATTGCAAAAGGGTATGGCTTGTTTGGTTAATAGCCCAATTTTCATTACATCAGTAAACACTGTTGTACTGTGTGTTTATATTGGAAAAGCAGTGCACGACCAGTTGAAATATTTGCTTTTCTACCTCTATATTTTGTATGGCTGTCTCCATGGCAGATTGTAGGATGGAAAAGTAGCACAATATTTCGCTTACTGATTTGTGTGTTTGGTGTTATCCACAGGCCCAACTTCGAGAGGTGACACTGAATGAAGAAAATGCTGCTTTTGAGAATGCAATATCAAATTGTGAGAATAAAATAAAGGAAAAAATGCAAGAGGCAGATTCGCTGCGCAGGAAGTTAGAGGTGAGGACTATATTCAGTTTATTGTAGTATGTTTCGTTGTTTCTTTGACAGATATTGTATTGTCCAAAGCAGTGGCATACTGGCATCATTCCCCCCTAAACCCAAGAATCAAGAATATTTTGGAAGCCTACCTTCCATTGTTAGGGAACTATGTGCTGGATATGCAGGTACACCCTAGCTGTCCAATTCAGGGGACAGACAATGATTATAACATCTTTTTTATTTTGGTTACTGTATGATCTGTTATATTTCCTGTCCCAACTTTACTTGTGTTTACAAGATGGTATGAAATTCTATCAAGTGAGGTTTGTTTATATTCTATATATTTCCTGAATTAAAGTGTTTATCACTTGATGATGTTTATTCTTCCTCTTTGTGTTGCAGGAGATGGATGAGACTGAGAAGAGACTGAAAGCTGAGCTGGACAATATGCAACTGCAAGCTTCAGTAGATGCCAACCAATCATGGAGATCTGATGAGTGGAAGGAAGAATCCAAGACGAGCCTTGAAGCTGGACTAGATGCAGATGCATCAAAATCAACTATGCAAAACAAATTGGAAAACAAGAAGAAAGAACTGGTTCATTGTATTTTTTAATCAGACAACTTTTTGATTCTGTTTACCATAACATACTATTATTTAGTATTGAACTATTGCTATAAAATTAATAACGTTTTATCCTTTCAGAGTTCAATGGAGGTTACTGTACAACAGTTGGAGAAGAAATGGTCTGAAGTGCAGGAAAATGCACTTAAGCAGCCTTCCCCAGGTATTATATTTACGTTGTTAATATATAATTTTTTGGTCGGCAGAATGATCATAGTAGGAGTAAATCAACATACTGGAAGAAGATCTAAATCAAGGGTTCTTTCCTAAATAGGGGCATTTGATGCTTGCCCAAGTGTCTTACTGTAGCTACTAGATATGTTGTTATGAAACTGTAAAATGAATAATGATCATCATTAGTAACCAGTTTATGTTAATTTGTCGCTTCCTTTTATTTTTCCTAATGGTTTATTTTGCATCTAAAAGCATGATAATGTCCTTCGTTTACTTCTTTCTATTCCTTATCCTTTGTTTGTCTTGCTTTCTGACTTTACTTGGTTTCTGATTTTGTACTTTCTGTTTAAAAGAGGGCATGTGTCCTTTAGAGATTTTAAACTATTTGAGAAAAATATAGGTCATAAACTTATTTCTGGTTGGAAATGTAGCGGACCAAAATTATGTATGCAAAGAACCATATGGTCCTCCAAACTACTTGGTATGGTTAATTTAAGAGTACCTGTTTGATGCCATAAAATGTACAATGTAGGACTGGAGACTGGTCATTTATTGTATGTTGGATAATCCTCAAGCATTTGTTGTGTGCTTGAATATAAATTTTGCAAAGTTTTAGTACTCCCAACTATTTTCTACTAATCTGTTCTAATTATAGCTTTAGGAGGATTCTGATCCTCCTGTTTGTACTCTTATTTCTGAATGATTCTTTTATGAAAAAGAAAGTATAGCTGGGAAGATTTAGTCCTGTTCTTTTTCTGAAAAGTATTGGATGTTATTCTATGCTCTTTGAAACTTGTGTTGCTTAGGTAGGGCCTGATGTAATTTTAATATTATTATTATTATTATTATTATTATTGACTTATTGTTGTTGTTATTTATTATTTTTATTATTATTATTATTATTATTATTGTTATTATTGTGGTGTTAATCCTGCCAGTTAGTTTGTACCCTTAGAAGCGGCTTGTGCTTAATATTTTGAATTGGGATTAGCTAACAATAGGGCACTTGTCAAGGATACTCAAAATGATAAGTTTTAGCAAAAATTAAAATATTGTGGTGGGTCCCTTCTATAGAAAACATAAAAATGCATCTTCCCATGGTGAATATTTCCACTTTTAATGACACTTGTTAGCAAAACCATTTTGAATTTAATATATTCTTGTTTGCAGCTCAAAGAGAGAAGGCGTTGGATAAACAACTTCACGGTCTAATTGAGCAACTTGCAATTAAACAGGTCTTTTTTATTCTTTATAGTTTATGCTCCAAACGCAGCATACTTTTTGTTCTTAAAACACTGTTTAATTCTGTTTTTCGAAACAGTTAAACTATTTTTTGGCCATTTAGCCACTGTTTGATTATTATTTCCTTGTGAGTTCTACATATCCGGTTTCATTCTAGGTGAGAATCTAATAATAGACTCTTTTTTTCTTCAGGCACAAGCTGAGGGCTTACTTAGTGAGATTCATATGAAAGAGATGGAGCTGGACAGATTGAATGGACTATGGCGACGAATGGAAAGCAGCAGTTCAGAGGTGAATGCTGCCAGGAACCGTTTCGGTAAAAGTTACTCTGATAAGGGACATGGCTTGTCGGATTACGACGGTCATCAGAGGCTTCCTTACCATTCTGGTGGAAGAACTGAAAGCCAGCAGAGGCTTATGCTACTCAGGTCGGCATTTGTGCTCTATATTTTTGTTTTGCACATTGTGGTATTTATCAGGATATCGTTTTGACCACTAGTTCAGTATTGACATGTTAAAGATGAAGGTGTTATTATTACTTTGACTAAGCACATTGATTGAACCTTTGTTTGTACTTGCTAAATATGTCGTGTATATATATAAAGATGTTTGTGCATATGTTAATTTTCATTCATGTCTTGAAGTTTGATGACTTGATCATATCACATTACATCTGTACCTATTGGTCGCAATACAAAAAAATGCTATATGGTCAGAAGAGATTTAATCTTATTGGGTTCAATCTGAATATAATATATTATAGAATCCGTTATTTGATTCATGTAGCCAATCTCACATAATACGATAAGACTTAGTTGTGGTGGTATTAAGATGGTGTTAAAAATCAAACTAATTTGGACTCATCGCTGATTCGTAGCCTATAGAATGGCTAATCTGATCAAGGTTTCATAATATTAAAATGAACATCTTGATACTCAGTAGTTATGAGAATGAAGACGCTTGAATTAAGTTCACTAAGCTGTTATACACATCATGTATTCCTCTTGTTATAGGGGTTGATCTCAAGTGATCTATGGATTAAATTAAATCATTTTAACCAAAATTCTAGCCTAATAATCTGCTTTGGGTTCCTTGAATTGCAAATGTCGATCTTTCACTACAACCCAAATTTTGCAACTGACTCCTCTTCGAGCTCGTAGATTAGATAACTTCATCTTTGAATTTACAGATTCATGAATTGATTACGAGTTTTATTTTATTACTGGTAGTATAATTTTTTATGCACAATTAATCATTAATCAACTATATTATTTTCTTTTGTATGCCTTGGCGTTTGTCTCACACGTTAATCCTTGCCTTGTTAGAAAACTATGAAGGTCAATTCTTTGTTAATGTTTATCGTTATTTATCAACATGATATTATTATTTGACAACTTTTATTGTTATTTACCAATATATTTATATTATTTAAAAGGCCACATTTAAAATTTGACAAATTACGTTGTGGCAGCATAGTGGTATCACAAAATGCTGCACCATACTATTCACAACTATGAACTGTCCATATTTTAATGTCCATAATGCTACACATACCACTATATTCAGCACCCGTCAGCCACTCCTCCATCCCCTCTCTGCGGGTCCACGACCAAACTGCCACAACCCACTCTCACCACTCCCACTCTAGTGTGCACGCGCGCCAATTTGAAAAGTGCACTTTTGTTGTTTTCTCTTCCCGAGACCCACACAATACCCCACACTCCTCACAAACCTGTCACTTTCTTTCTCTCTCTCTCTCTCTCTCACTCCTTTCTTCCTCAGCTCACCGCGTCCCAACCTCTCTCTCTCCCTCCAGCCATTTTTCTGCCCTCTCGAGCTTTTCTTTCCGCCTTCTTCCATCGCTGACACAGCTTCAACTCTTCAGCTTCGTCTCTGGTAACAAGTACTATTTTAGTACTCCATTGTCCTCACTCTGTTCGTGTTCGTGTTTACTGTTCGTTGTCCATTCTGGGTTTTTTTTTTTTTTGTGCATGTTTCGTTGCGTGACTTGACGGCTTTGGTTGCGTGTATACTGTTGGGTTTCTTATCGTCTTCGTGTGAGTGGGGATTGTGAGTTATGTTTCATTGTGAGTTGGTTTCTCATTTTGTGAGTTGGTTTGTGGGTTGGTTTATGAGTTGGTTTTTGATTTTCAGTTGGTTTTTGTGAGTTATTTTTCATTGTGGGTGAGTTTTCGTACAATCAACATTTTTTTATTCTGTTTTTTTGCTTAAATGACAATGGGTTTAGTATTTTGTTTGTATTTTCACATCACTAATTCATTATTTGGGTTTTTTTTACGTTGTACCCGGGTTTCTTGCGAGTTCGTATGTTTGACGCTCGTTGTTGTTGCTATTTGGGTTTTTTATAACGTTACACCTGAGTTTATTTCGTGGGTTGTTGCTTTTACCTAAACCATTCTATATGTTGTTGTCATCCAGTTATCGGCTACTTCATTTGTTAAACAATGCCAAGACAGACACGCCAATCGAAGCAAAAACCTCCCTTCGCGCGGGAGGCGAGGTCAATCCGTCGAGATGATATACGCCGGAATACTTCCAGCGGGGAAAAACACACGTTATGTCTTGTCTGTGTTTATATGCGTAGTTAATTGGGTTTTTTTTATACATGCTTTGTGGGTTTATTGATCTGTATATATTGAACATCAGGCCTCCGGTCGGGGGACGTCCGCTTCAACTATTGAGCGGAGGACAAAGCGCAAACATGATCAGCACGCACACGAATCAACGTCTGCCGCTCCCAGTGAACGAAGGTCCAAACAAAAACATGATCCAGCACACGCACGTGCAATTGGAGCCCCTCCCCCTGCCCCTATAGCTGCAACAACGCGTCCCACCTACATCGGGGTAATACTTAGTTTTTACACTAACTGGGTTTTTTTCTGAATTTTGTTTGGGTTTTTTTCCTTCAGCTTGTTTGGGTTTTTTTCATTTCTTGTGTTTGGATTTCGTTTTCTAAATGCCTTATACAATACTCACATTTTCAATATCCTGCTGTGTTTAAAATGCGTTTTTTCCCTGCAGTCCGTTCTTGATATGCGCTGCTCCCCCGCGAGACTCGACTCATTGTGCAGTCGTCTAACGTCGCAACAACGTGCCGATGTTGTCGACATGGGGTTCAGGACACTCCTGAATCTTCCCACGAGTCAACTAAATCGGTCGCTCCTGCTTGCATTAGTAAATTCCTACGATTTGCTAAGCAATCAGATTGTAACGCCGCTCGGGACATTAAACGTCACCGTTGCGGCGTTCGGTGCAGTGCTTGGCCTTCCTCACACTGGTATGTCCTCTTGTCCCTTTCCTCAATCACTACAGTGGATACATTACGTGTTGATTGTCTTTTACTTAATAATTACTTATGTTTTTTTTAAAATTCTAATTACAGGACGGACAATGTCATCCCTAGATATCCCCCCCACACACTCCCGCGAGATGGAACAATTTAAAAACAAGACCCTGACCCAGCTTCGGGAAATGGTGCTGAACAGCCCCCCAGGTCCAACTTTTAGACGGGCGTTCCTGCTCTTCGCAATGATGACATTCATGCTCCAAGAATGATGTCAAAAGTGAGCCCGAAATTTTTGCCCCTTGTCGTTGATGTCAACCAGACAGAGAGGTACAATTGGAGTAGACATATTTTTTAGTACCTCTACGACAGCATGAGGCGCTACAAGCTTTCGAAAGCTACAAGCCTCAACGGCTGTGTTTTTGTACTACAGGTAATCAACATATATTATATATTCATTAAGTCACTTACTTTCCTATTTTACAATATGTGTGTTTTCTTCTTTTCTGTACTTGGGTTTTATTTTCTGCTATTATAATGATTTTTCTCGTCCACTGTGTGGGTTTTATTTTCTACATAATAATGGTTTTTATTAACCACTGTGTGGGTTTTTTCCATGTCTCTTATGCCTCTTCTGCACCACCAGGTCCTATACTTCCATTTTCAGATGTTCGGGGCATTTGACCCCCGTGCAGAACCGAATCCACCTTGGTTGAACTACTGGACAGAGGAGAGACTTAACGAGGCGGTAGTCAACGAACTTCGTTCTCCGCTGGTATATTTAACTATCTTTATATATAACCCTTTGATATTACACCTTTGACATTATCTAACTATACACCTTTGAGATTACAGGGGATTGTCACAAGGGATGCAAGACCACAACACCTCTCCAAGTTGAAAGCTGCCGACCATCACCCGACCCGGTATCAAGTGATGGGTCAGACACTGATGAGGGAGACAATACTGGTGCTGGTACTGGTGCAGGTTACTCCACCGATCCAATCTCAAATGATGGATCGAGCACTGACAAAGACAACGATGCCAGCGCTGGTGCTGGTGCAGGTGACTCCCTCCGCCCAAATTCAAAAGATGGATTGGACAGAACTGGAGCCAATGATGCCGACAAGTTAGAATGACTATCATTTATAATTTCCCCACGTCTGCATGTGTTTTCCCTTTTCCCTTAATTGGGTTTTTGGTCTGTTATTTTTTGTGTTTGCATGTTTATTTATCTATTATTTTTCCAAAGAACAAAATCGAGCGCTGACAAAAACGACAATGCCAGCGCTGGTGCTGGTGCAGGTGACTCCCCAAGCCCAAGTTCAAAGGATGGATCAGACAAGACTGGGGCAAAAGATGCCGACAGGTTAGAATGACTATCATTTGTAATTTCCCACATCTGCATGTGTTTTCCCTTTTCACTTGATTGGGTTTCTTTGTCTGTTGCTTTTTGTGTTTGCATGTTTATTTCTCTGTTATTTTTCAAAAGAACAATTGATGATGGAGAGCGCTTGAAGACCCCCCCACCTGCTCAAAATGTGGATACTGCTGGACCTGAATTCCCCTCAATCCAGATGTAAGTACTATCTTATCATTTTGGCTTACTTTTTGTTGTTTTCATCACTTACATCTACTCCCATACACCTGTCCACCTTGGTCCAGGTCAATCAATGATTCCATCCTGGAGGACATAAATCTAGATGAGATTGTCAATGATGTCGTTCGGAAAGCAACAGCCACATCAAATGAAGCACCCACAACAACTTCCCCCTGCAAGATGACCCCCCTCTGTCTGCACCCTCATTCAGCCTAAACATCACACAACTCAAAAAGCAGCCAACTCAGGCCATTATTCCTTACCCAATCCCACTCACTGTGCTACCTCCACAACAAGAAAAAACACAACAAAAACAAAAACAGCAACAACAACATCAACAACAACCTCATCCCACACACCAAACCGTACCCCAGCAACATCAACAACAACAACCTCAGCCTGACCCTGCACAACACCCTCATCAACAGCATCCGCAGTCGTTGTTCACACACAACGAACCACCATCCATTGCCGAATCTGCCTACAGCTGGTTGGTTGGACTTGATGCCAACCGTGACGTGGACGTAGCGAACCTTCGGACAGAAAACAGTTGTTGGCTTTCAGCTTCAGATGCACGGACTATGTTGCCTCGAAGGTACATAGACTCAAGCGTCGTCAACTACATCTGTTTTGCTCTGAACACAAGTGGATCCCCCAGATTCAATGACGTCTACTGCATGACTCCGACAATTCTGGTACCACTATCCTTCTGTTTTGTATTTCTCTTACTTGGGTTTTTTTCAATGGCCTTGTTGGGTTTGTCTAGTATACTGTTTGGGTTCTCTATGGTACCATTATCCTTCTGTTATGTAGTTCTCTTACTTGAGTTTTTTTCAATTACCTTGTTGGGTTTGTCTACAATACTGTTTGGGTTCTCTATGGTACCACTATCCTTCTGTTTTGTATTTCTCTTATTTGGGATTTTTTCAATGGCCTTGTTGGGTTTGTCTACTATACTGTTTGGGTTCTCTATGGTACCATTATCCTTCTGTTTTGTAGTTCTCTTATTTGGGTTTTTTTCAATTACCTTGTTGGGTTTGTCTACAATACTGTTAGGGTTCTCTGTGGTGTGCAACTATTCTGCTAAATTTCTGTTTCTTGTGACAGCCTGCTTTCTTTCACGGGGGCAATGACGAGAAAATAGTCAATGGAAAGCCGTATGAACTCCTCCCCGACGACTACTCCGCACTCTTTTTCCATCCAACGGATTTTAGGGGGAAGAAATTGGTATGCGTATAATGTGTACTCCAGTAGAAAATGTCTACATAATTAGCAACTAATAGTTCTTTTTTTTATGTCCACTAGATCTTCTTACCATGTTGCTGGAGAGAACACTGGTTCCTCTACGCGCTCGATGTCCAAAACTACGTTTTTTACGTGTTGGACCCCTTACATACATCGTGCCCATCTGATGGTCGGTTAAGGATCGACATATTCTCGGTTAGTACTCATATAATGCATTTTTTTCCTATGCAAATTTTGGTGTATACTCCAACACATTATTGTCTAACATGCATGCTATTATCTCCCCCCTTTTAAGATGAAATTCTTGCTGGACTTGATGCGCCTCAGTTCCTCACTCCCCCAACAGCTACCTGCTGATCCTCCCATTCAGTACGTCTGTTTGTCTGGCCAGCCAAACAGGTGAAGGTTTTTTTTCTCCTAACATGTTTATATTTGTTTCGGCAAGTAACGACTGCGACCTTATATTTTACTCTTTATAGTTTCGACTGCGGCCTGTTTGTCATCAAATGGATGGAGCTTTAGAGCCCTTCAGTTCAGTTCAGCCCATGGGATGATGTACGCCTGTTTTGGTTATCTCATAATATTATATTGTTCTGCTGTTGCTAAGTGAGTTTTTTTCTTAATACTATCTGGGTACTCTATTCGTATTTATTTGGGTTTTTTCCCCCATGCAGGCAACTTGTGCGCGTATGAGGAAGGAAATACTCCTCTCTTTGCTGCTCAACGACCAAAACTCATCCAAGTCCATAATCGTGCGTGAGGCAAACATTCTATTGGCCAATGCCGCAAAGCTGTGGGAAGATGTTGGTCTGTCTGATGCTGCAAATGTGGATGACACTACAGAAGTTGACGAAACAGCAAAGCCGACCACCACTTACAAAGAAAGTGGGAGAGCAAGCAGACCCGCAACAAAAGAGACCCTACACAAATGTTTCCACTGCAGAACTTGAACCTGCTGGTAGGAAGACAAAGCAGAGGGCTAAAAAACATTGAGGGGCGCTGGTCCTTGAACTATGTTAATATTATGTGTATAATGTGTTTTGCAGGCGCGGAGCCTTGTGTTTATAACTTATACTAACTGTTATTTTGTTCCTTCCTCGCTAATTGGGTTTTTTTAAAGGCTAATTGGGGTTTTCCAGTACAACATTTGAATTTATCAACAGGGCTTTGTATATATTTACTTTTGTGTCTTTGGGATAAAACATTAGTGTTTATCTCTTTTATCCATTATTTATCAATGTAATTAGTTGCTCACTAATTTTATCCATCTATATTGGTCCCCTGACATTTTCACTATTTGGGTTTTTTTAGAACGCTAATTGGGGTTTTACAATACAACAGTTGTGTTTATATTTTATGCTAAATGTTGGTTCGTTCCTTGTTCATTAATTGGGTTTTTTAACGAAACTAATTGGGGTTTTGCAATGTAATAGTTGTATTTATTTTTGTTTCTGGCCATTTTCCTAAGCCTACTGCGTACCTGCCGCTAAACATTAAACATATATCATGCAACGCTTATTATTCTCAAAAATAACTTATATTCTCATAAATCCACTTCTGTCAGTCTTTCATTTGACAAAATAACAGTGTAAATTAAACCCCCCGACTCCTAAATGAATTGCTGACAGACTGTAATATCTAAATTTTGTAACAAAAGACGAGTTTGTAGCAGTTTGTATCAATTCCTTCCAATCCACCCCTCTGAAATCTTGTGGTATAATGCCACATCTGTCAGCCTTTCATTTGACAACAAAAAAATTAAATCATCCACGATACCCCACCCAAAGAAAATGAATTGCTGACAGACATCCAAAAAATGATAGACACACTTGTAAACATCCACACATAAAAAAAAATCAAGCAAAAACACCTCACATGGAGCCCACGTCTGGCCATCCATCTAATGGACATGTCCCATCTTCAGGAACATTGTGGGGCGCGGGAACATAAAAATTATGCCACCATTTTCAAAGGCCTCCGAAACACTGACACTCTCTGTGATACTTGTTCGATTGTCTTGTTTGCTCTTTTTGTGCTTTCCGCCACTCTTGAACTGTCCTGGCTTAAAAGTCTTTGTGCGCTTGCGACCCTTCCGTGACACATGTGGGGGACTAAGAATAACATTCGCCTAAGAAAAAAAAAACCCATGATATTAAAAGTAAAAAACCCATGATATTAACTGTAAAAACCCATGCCTTGTGAAATAAAAACTCATTTACCAACACACTTCGTCTGTTGTGTTAATCCCAGAATCTTCCCCCGCCACCACCTCGCAGGCAGCACTTGTTCCCTCGCTTTGCTCCCCGACCAGCTGCCAAGCATCATCCAAGATACGGTTTACTGTATTTGCAAGCTTGTCACTGTAACATGCAACCTCTGCAAGGTTGTAAAACTTTTTGCACATCTTGTCATACCGCTCAGCATCCGGCTGAACCCGTGAAGGGTCGTGGCTGCACTTTATCCTTGAATGTATTCGGCGAACATTCTTGCTCCACCTAGACAATATGTATTTCTCATTCACCTTTTTAACCCTATTCGCCTGGAGGACACACAATGAGTGCCGACAAACAATGCCCCGAAATTCAAACATCATGCAATCACAACTCACTTCTAGCGAGGAGCTATCAAACATGACACTAAACACATGACCTGCGCTTAGGCAGCTCTGCTCCACTTCTTCCTCAACCTCATACAAAATAATCATCCCAACCTTACTTGTCTCCCTCGTTGAACAATTGGCTTTCAACCGGAATTCCTTCTGAACCTCCACAAACTTAACCCGAGTGTACTCCTGTTGAAATTGTTTTTCAATTGGCGAACTAGTGGCACAGGGCACAATAGTATGGAAGTCGGCGTCATCAGCCTCCCGTTCCTTATTAGCCTTCGAAGCAAGGCAATGATCAAATTGCCTTACAAACTGCTCAAGACTGCTCCGTGCGGTTAAGTAGTTCTTCATAAAAGCATGCATCCCTTCACTCCGTTGCGTGCTACTCATCCCCGCCCAGAAATGTCTCTTGAGTATGGCCGGGGCCCACCTATCGCGCTCTTCATACAACCCTGCAACCAACAGACTTTTATAAAACCCATCCAATATTCAATCATTCAAAACCTGTTAAGCATTACTAATAAAAACCCACTTAGTCTGTGGAATAAAACCCGGGGAAAGAACAAGCCACGTGTTCAACTACCCAAAATTAAAAACCATATAATCTAATCAATCAATAAAACAGTGGGTAATAAATATAATAACACCCATTTAATGCGTGAATAGAACCCAACCTTTCAAAATAACAATACATTGGCCTATGTAACACTATATCTAGATCAGTCTATTGCACACGAACAAATTCAACAAATTCAAAAAATTGTCTCTGACCTTGCAGCCATTCATTGTCTGCGATGTGGTGTCTTTCCAAAAATAGAGCCCACATCCTCTCGAAATCATCCTGTGACCGAGATTTCTACACAATCCTAAACATGTCAGACGATATCTCCTTGTGATCGCGATACCTGCCAAGTTTTTCCGGTACTTTTTTCATTATGTGCCATATGCACCACCTGTGTCGCGATTTCGGCATAGCTATTTCTATTGCATTCTTCATGGCTTTACATTGGTCGGTGATTATCCCCATTGGTTCCACACCACTCATACACCTAACCCAAGTCTTGAATAGCCACACAAAAGCTTCCGTGTCCTCAGCCCCCAACAAAGCACACCCCAACAACACTGACTGCCCGTGATGATTAACCCCAACAAACGTCCCAAACGGCATGCCATACCTATTAGTCAGGTATGTGGTGTCAAAGCATACCACATCTCCATAATATTGGAAGGATGCCCGACTACGAGCGTCAGCCCAAAACAGGTGTTTTATCCTCCGGTTCTCATCAAGCATCAAATCGTAGTAGAAGTTCCGGTTCTGCTCCACCATCCGGCTAAAATATCCCATCAAACAAGCGGCATCGCCCTCCTCATGTATGGTTCTGACGTTTCTGGTCACATAGTTTCGCAGATCCTTCTCACTGAAACCAACCTTATCATACCTATTAAAAATAAACAATTTACACAAGATAAAACGGGATCAGTATAAAAAAACCCATGTGCCATACAGAGAAAAACCCAGTCAATAAAAAAAATGTTCTGAGCACATTATTTCATACCCGCCAGCACCTTCCACAATGCTCTGGTATATCTGATTCGTCCTCACACCCGCATTGTCGTTTATGTCAATAACCCGTTTGGCTTGCATATTGATTATTCTGTTCTTTTTTAGTGACCTAGCCCGTCCGGGGCTTACTAAGTGTGAATGCTCAGTCACAACCTTGGTTATTACAAGATCTCCGGTCTCGTCCATTGTAACTGTAATCCTTGCCCCACAATTTGTAACAATTGTTGGGTTTGACTTAGCAATTGTATCTACCTTCGACCTCCTGTATCCCTCCCTCGAACATGCAAATATACGATACCGTACTCTTTGGTCTTTCGTCTTCTTTGTACTCCTAATCTTAAATGTAAAGCCTACCTTATTGGCATACTCCTCGTAATATTCCCTAACTTCCTGGTCATCCCGGAACCGCATCCCTAGCTTTGGAGTTTCCACCCGCCTCTCATCCTACAAAAACACACCATTACAGCATATTCATTCTTTAAGTTGCAAAAAAACAATGCATATCCCAAATCCAAAAATCTGTATGATTCAATGGTTTATCACAAGTCCACCATAAACTTGTTTTGTTAATGTCTGTTCACTTGTTTGTGTCTTTGATTACCATTAAATCTTATTGTCACATCGTACCGTTATATGGGTTTTAGTTGTTCATTATATGGGTTTTTTTGTGCATGATATTTGGGTCTTTATTAATCTTTTGTCATATCATCTTTGCACAAGAACATTTGAACAAGGGGATAATCTTTGCAATGAAAGAAAAACGTTGAAATACAATCATTCATGGCCAAGCAAAATGATCATCTTACCAAAACACAAAAACTAAAATCAACATGTGCAAAGTAAACTCACCGTGTCTCTCCGGAAAAAAAAATGAAGCACTTTTACGTCGATGGATTCACGGCTCTATGAGCTCTACATCTACGGTGAACTAAAAAACTCAGAAAGAAAAAAGAATGGTTCTGTGGGTGGGGGTTTTGGACCAACCTCTCCACCCTCTGCTCCGCCGGCTTCCATTGTTGATGGTGGTCGTCAATGTCGTCGGCGATCGATCAACTCCAACAACAGATTTTTTTTTCTCTTATCAAAACGGAATGAGCATTTGGTATTGGATGGAGCAGTGCATGGAGAAATGGACTTCTTTCTCTCTTGGCTTCCTCCATACGCTCTTCTACTGATGTGACATGGGTCATGTCAAAGCAAAAATGCTTCAAACTTATGGCGCGTCCGTGTGGAACTTTTGTTTGATTGTCAGGTGAGAGAAAGATGAAATGACAAACTTTTTATCCTTGAGTGGCAGCACTAGTGGCTGATGAAGCAGTGTACCAAAAGTATTATTCATCTGATTGTTATGCATTAATTAGAAAAGAATAATCATTTTTTAATTTGATAAAGTTATGTATAGATAAATCTTATATATAATTATAAGAGTGTTACTATTTACACAATAAAAAATCAGTTAAAACTAGTTAATATAATATAGATTTTGGATTATAATTACTAAGCTCACCAAAAATTGACTTTAGAGTTTTTTTTTTTCAAAAGATTATCAAATGAACCCATTGATTGGTTTGACTGTTTTTTCGTTATTCATCATTAAGTATTTCATAGTATTAAGTAAAATGATAAAATAAAAAATGAGGAACGGGAAGCTTTGCAAAGATTCATCAAATTCGCTGCTAGAGAGGACCACATGTTTAGTAATGGATGTAATTAAAACAATAAAATTAACATTTATTATCTCATACACCTAGAATATATTTAATTCATCATCTTTAATTTTTGTAGAATCATCACTTATATATTATTGATTTTACTCTGCACCATTGGATTTTGATGGGTTTGTTTGGAAGGAACATTGTTCCTACTGACGAGAACATGCATGTCCAAATAAGACAATAACAAAAACATACAAGGACTAGGCCAGGAAGATCAATAACTCGTGCAAAGGCAAGAAAGACTAAAGAAACTCTGGTTCAATTTATTGCAACCATTGGTAAAAATGAGGAATTGAAAAGAGATCCCAGATTGGTAATTTGTATTCAAAACAAAGAGGATTATTGATGAGAATGAGTTGCAATATTTACCCGAACTAGCAGCTTTTGAACTAAATGGACGACTACACCATTTCATTTCTGATCCAAGGAAATTCTGAGTTGTTATTTATTTCTTTTTAAAAGTTTAGTTTTATTAGTGGCAAGGTGATAAGGTTGAGTGTTGAAATAACGAGTTGTTATGCTTAGATGATATTTTTATTTCATTTAGTGCTGTGTGAGGTTCAAATGTTGTGTACTTTTGTTTAAACAATAAGTTTTTAGTTAAAATATTGTAAGTGGAGACTTTGGGGCTAGGGGAGTATGGGTAGTGGAGTCACACGAGCTTATAAATAGGGAACTCATTGTAATTCAATGACACATCAGTTTTAATTGAAATCTGAGAGTTTTGTCTCTTTTTTTTCTTCATTGAACACTCTTTAGACTTATCAAAGGCAACTTTATTTCCCTTTAATTTCTGACGTTTGGGCTTATCTCCTCTAGAGTGGCGCCTATTTACCTCGTTTCTTGTTTCTTGTTTCATTTTAATTTATGGTGTATAAATTATGAAGTATTCACAAACCTCTGAATCATCTTTACTGTTTCATCATCGAGTTAGTTTTTGAACTGTTATTCATGTTTCTGAATTATTAATCTTGCTTCTGAACTGTTATTCAAGTTTCTGAATTATTAATCTTGCTTCTGAACTAATAATCATAACTTCTGAACTCATATTCTTGCTTCTTAATTATTATTCTTGCTTCTGAACTATTAATTGTGCTTCTGAACTCATATTCTTGCTTCTGAACTATTAATCTTACTTTTGAACTAATGATCATAGCTTCTGAACTGATATTCCTTTCTTCTGAATTATTATCCTTGCTTCTGAATTATTATCCTTGCTTTTTAATTATTAGTCATGTTTCTGAACTAATGAAATAGCTTCTGAACTAATATTCATAGCTTCTGAGCTCATATTCTTTACTTTTGAATCATTATTCTTAGCTTCTGAACTAGTATTCTAGCTTCTGAACTGTTATACTTAATTCTGATTCAGCTTCTGAACCATTTTTTGAACCCTTTTCTGAACCTATTGCTAAATCAATTTCTGAACCTTGTGTTTGAAACCTCAGTTTCTAAATTTCTGAACTCTAGCTTCTGAACCTTGATTTCTGAACTAATCTCTTCTTATCATGCTTCTGATCTTGTTCCTGTACTAATCTTCTGATCATGCTTCTAATCGAAGCTTCTGATCTTGTTTTTGAACTGATCTTCTAAACTAGCTTCTGATATTAGCTTCTGAACCAGTTTTTTATCCTATTTTCTGGTTCAGGGTTTTTATGTTATTTATGTATTATACTCTAATTCTGTTCTAGCTTCTCCTTCTCTCTCTAAATTTTATTTTCTTTGAGTTTTCTTGTGTAAATAACTCCTATATAGATCCTATTCATAATCAGCCCCAAGTCGGGTTTCTATCAGGTGGTAAGCAGAGCTCAGTTTATAGGAGTTCAAATTCTGTTTTCTCATTACAAACCTTGTATCACCCTTCCTTTTGTTCCTTTCTAGACCATACACTTTTCTCAACTTCTCAAAAATTGTAAAGGAAGAATATTTGCCTTTTTAAGTGTGAATTTTGAGTGGTAAAAGGCTAGAGAGTACATTTCTGGTCACAAAAGCCAAAGACCAATGTGAGTGATACATGTGTGTGTGTGTGTGTAAGCACGGGTGAGTGATTGTGAGGTCCTACTTCCTTGATTTTTTTAAATTATATTTTATGGCAGCACAAAACAACAATGAAGTTGCACTCAATCCTCTTCAAATGCAAGCATTACCTCAACACTTTCAGAGGTTAATGAGGCAACATATGGATGAGGTCAATGAAAGATTGGACCAACAAGCAACTCAAGGAGCAACAAGGCATAACAACTACAATAATGAAAGAATTGATGGTGTGAAGCTTAGCATTCCTCCATTCAATGGTGGGAGTGATCCAGAAGCTTATTTGGATGGGAAATGAGGATTGAGCATGTACTTCACTGCAATACATACTCACAAGATCAAAGAGTGAAATTGGCAGCAACAGAATTTTCAAAATATGCCCTTACATGGTGGAACAAGCTTCAAAGAGAAAGGAGGCTTCACGAAGAACCAAGGGTGGATGGAAGCTTGGGCTGAGATAAGGAGGCTCATAAGGAAAAGATTTGTTCCAGCAAGTTATAATAGAGAAAATACAACTTCAACTCCAATGTGTTCCTCAAGGGAATAAGAGTGTAGATGAATACTACAAAGAGATGGAAATACTCATGATGCGTGCTAACATTGAAGAAGATTCTGAGGTAACTATGACACGATTCCTTAAAGGTTTAAATCATGATATTCGTGATGTGGTGGAGTTACAGGACTATTCAGAAATGGAGGATTTGTTGCACAAGGATGCCACAGTGGAGAAATAACTCAAAAGGAAGAATTCAACAAGAAGATGATTCCAACATCAACTAAGTTGGAAGGACAAGCATAAGAGGGAGAGAACATCCTCCTCAAGTTCATATTCAAGTCCAAACAAAGGAAAAGAGCCAATTAAAAGGTCAAAATCTCTCCCTAAACAAAAATGTGAAGTTCTTTAGATGCTTTGGTAGGGGACATTATGCTTCAAATTGTCCAAACAAAAGGGTGATCATTCATGAAGAAGACATTGAAGAGGGAGAAAGTGAAGAAGAAATTTCATCTTTTGAAGGTGACTTGCTAATGGTTAGAAGGCTATTGGGAAGTCAAATCAGAGAACTAGATGATTCCCAAAGGGAGAACATCTTCCATACAAGGTTCTTGGTCAATGGAAATGTATGTTCTTTAATTGTTGATGGAGGAAGTTATACTAATGTTGCTAGTGCAAGATTAGTTTCTAAATTAAATTTGGTAACCAAACCTCATCCTAGGCCATACAAACTCCAACGACTTAGTGAAGATGGAGAAGTGAAGGTAGGAGAACAAGTTGAAATTTGTATATCCATGGGGAAATACTCTAATGTGATTGTGTGTAATGTAGTTCCAATGGAGGCCAGCCACATTCTTTTGGGGTGTCCGTGGCAATATGACAAGAAAGCAATACATGATGGATTCACCAACAAAATCATCTTCATGCATGGTAATAAAAAGATTGTTCTCAAACCTTTAACCCCAAGAGAGGTATGTGAGGATCAAGTAAAAATGAGAACCAAAATTGCACAAGAAACACAAGAATTGAGTGGAAAAACAAAGAGCGAAACCGAGGCCACAAAAAGGAAAGAAAAGAATAAAAAAATCAAAGAGTGATCCACACGGCCAAAGTTGTGACAAAAGCATGGGTGAAAAGAATGTTAATTGCTAGGAACCTCTCTACTTACTATATTGCAAGAATGCTTTCCTAACCACTGATGAATCAAAAGAAGTTGTTTTTCCTTCTTGTGTTGAGAACCTTTTGGAGGAATTTACTGATGTGTTTCCTAAGGAGGTACCAAATGGGCTACCACCAATTCGGGGAATTGAGCACAACACTGATCTCATTCCCGGAGCTACTTTGCCTAACTGTCTAGCATACAGGAGCAATCCTCAAGAAACACAAGAAATTCAAAAACAAGTTGATGAGTTGATAGACAAAGGATGGGTGTGTGAGAGCATGGGTCCTTGTGTTGTCCCTGTGATCTTAGTGCCCAAGAAAGATGGAACATGGAGAATGTGTACCGATTGCAGAGCTATGAACAACATCACCATCAAGTATAGGCATCCAATACCCAGGTTAGATGATTTACTTGATGAATTGCATGGTTCTTCTTATTTTTCCAAGGTTGATTTCTTAAAAGTGGTTACCATCAAATTAGGATTAGAGAAGGAGATGAATGGAAAACTGCTTTTAAAACAAAATTTGGTCTATATGAATGGATGGTAATGCCCTTTGGGTTAACCAATGCTCCAAGCACATTTATGAGACTAATGAATCATGTTTTAAGGGAGTTCCTTGGAAAATTTTTCATTGTGTATTTTGATGATATTATGAATTATAGCACTTCATTATTAGAGTACATTTAGAATACCTTAGGGTTGTTTTAGATAAGCTTAGAAAAGAAAGATTGTTTGCAAATATTGAGAAATGCATTTTTTGTTATGATCATGTAGTCTTTCTATAACACCCTAATAATTATCTTTTTATGCTTAAGTCATATTGAGTTAATTATTGGAAATTAGCATATTGTTTTAGAGTCCAAGTTTGAAAATAAATAGTACAAGGAAAATATGGCCAATATTTTTTTTTTAAAGAGCGTGGTTCAAAAGCTTAGGCTTGTACGTCATAGGGCATATTTACATATACAGAATCTCATAACATGTCAATCATACATATAAATATAATCCAAAGCAGTGTCCTAGTACATACATCAAGTCTCACATACACATAATAATTCACATATAAGTATTATATGATATAGATATTACAATAGTAAGATAATTGAATTTTTAAGAGAACTACAAGTTAGTACTTTCACTTATAATTCTCTTATAAATCCCCCCGAGTCATATATACAACAAAACATAACATGACAACATATAAGAGGAACAAAAGAAACTCAATCCATAGGGTCCTAAACTTCCAATACATCAAGGTCTTCAATCCTCCTGTAAATTTGGGGCCGCCCATCAAACGGGGGCATCTGTATCCCTGTCTGTATATAAAAACAAGCAGTGGTGGAATAAAGTGAGCTCCACGGACTCAGTAGGGGTATCACTCTGATTTATTAAGAAATAAGTGAAACATGCAATTTTCGTATTACTGGTGTTTTCGCAAACATATCTTTAATCCGGAGTGTCTTAACCTATATGTGTCTTATTTAATGCATAAATGAAGATTCAATTTGATAACGTGGTTTTTGCCAATATTTTGTGCCCTTAATTTGAGCAATTGTATGCTTTTCTTTACTCTATTTTTAGCCTTTTATTGTATTTAATACAATTTGGATTTATCTGGGACTTAATGAAAATAAAGGCTAATTGAATAAGTTTTATGATGTTTTTGCAATTCAAGGATAACTTTTGCACTTGATCTTTGGTATTTGTTGTTTGTGGTGCAGGCCATAGGAATTATTGGAGCAATATCAAGAACTGAGTAAGAAGCGGAGCAGCGGATTCCAGGCCAAGATCGAGCGCCCCAGCGCCCTGAGGGAGCCCTGGCGCCTGAGCATCCTCAACTCCCATTTCGTGCAAGTCACTGGCGCCCCAGCGCGCGCCTGCGTATCTTTGACAGTAGGGACTAATCTGAAAAACCGCGTGGGGGCATAATTGCAAGGGTTCTGAAGCTGCTTCCTCTATATAAAGCAGTGCCAATGCATCCAGAAAACACATCTTTTCGTACTTCCAACCCTAGACTTTTATTTTTCTTTTTAGTTAGAGGTTTTCTCTCATTAGGATTCCACCTTTTTCCTAGTTTGTTCTCTAACTTTCTCCACTATTTTCCCATTGTTTACTTTCAACGTTATTCATCAAGTCTTTACGGTTTCTGTTCTTTGCTTTCCATCTTTGACTCAGTTGTAAGTTATTTTTAGAGTTAATTCAGCAACGTTATTCGTTTTTCATTAATTTCTTTATTTGCATTCCATTAATCCTTATTTTCTTTACCCTTTTTCTTCATTGTTTCAATTCAAACTATTTTCTTCCATTCATATTTATTTCAATCCAATTTATGTTTCTGCCATTTTCCTTCCATGAGTAACTAATTCTCTTGGTGGTTTATGAGGGTGTGAGTATCATTGGGGTAAATTGAGGCTTTGCTCTGAATCTTGCATTAGTTTTCATTGTCAATCCTAACATATAATTTGAGATCTTAAATTGTGTGTGTTTACCTATGTCTTGGCTTACTCGATTGAGTTAGGTTAATGCATTTGGCATGTTCATGTGTTGGTTGATCAATTGATGCATGACATACTAGGATTTAACTAGATTAATGTGATTGGCTTAAAAGATTGTTGAAAACGAAACTAAAGGTGAGATCTCACCAATTAATCTTGTTCTAGGCAATCAATCATTAATATCACAACAATAGGGTTAGATCTAACTCTGGCAAAATTAATCAACTCATGCATTCTTTTGTAGCCAATGATAAACACCCCGATGAATGTTCTACCTCATAAACCACTGTTTCGCTTGACCGTCCAGTGAGAACGGAAAAGCTCGGAGTTTCACGTGCTCTTCATTGACTCCCCTAGGCTTGAGAGTCTCACACACCACATGGAATTCCTTCAAGTGCTGGTGTGGGTCTTCTCCGGCCAACCCGTAGAACTTGGGAAGCAAATGGAGAATTGCTCCCTTAAGCTCGAATTCGGTATCCAACCTCGGGTAGGTGATTCCCAAAGGTTGCTGAGTGAGGTCAGGAGCTGCGAGTTCCTTTAAGGTAGGCTGATGATCTCCCAGGGTTTGAACTTGAACCTGAAACACTAACAGACAAATCAGAAAGTTCAGGACCAGTGAAAAGCAAAGTGGTAAATGGTGGTCCTTCCAGTTGCCCGTGAGACTCAATAAACCCTCTCCTATCTTGCCTTATTTTTCTCAAAGTAAATTCAATTTCAGGATCAAAAGTGGCAAGCTTGGGATCTGGTTGAGATCGAGTCATGCAAATCTGCAATTCCGCAGTCGCAGTTGCGTGCTAGGGCGCTCTATACGCGCTGGGGCGCGTATGACAATAGCAGACTCTGCTGTTCGTGGAACAACGAGTCTGGGAAGAGCAAAGAAAAATAAAATGCAGCAAATGAAAATAAAATGCAGTATGCTATGTATAATGCAATGCAAAATAAAATGAAAATCTTTTTGTTGTTTTTATTTTTCAAAGAAGCAAAGAAAACGATTATGTACAATATGCACAAATCACACAACCAGAGATTACTTTCATCGGCATTCCCCGGCAATGGCGCCCAAAATTTGTGGGAGTTGCGACGCTCACCATCTTAATTACATGCTCAATATCATTCATTCAAACAAAAGTTAGGATGCAATAACATAAATTCACTCATTTGTCATTTGTTGTGATCTGTTTACTTTAAATGACATTACCCTCTTTTCTATCTAACCTCCGCATCTCTAGCCCCAAGGCTATGAGTTCATACCTCTCTAGTCTATACTTGGATACTGGTGGGGAAGAGGGGTTTATTCACCTTTAACTGACCAATTGGCGTTGAGTACCGAGGGGGTGCCAACCCTCCCTTGCCAACCCAATTGAGAGGAAGGCTACTTGAAAAACTCTTTTCTCATTTCACATGACAATCTCAAAATATTCCTTATGTATTAAAACATACGCATAACATCACACATTCTCTTAAAACATCTACTATTGAAATATACATCATTATAACTCATAAAATAATTACTTAAAACATATTAAATGTAGAAAAGTAGTTACATAATCATTTGATGCAATTCTAAACTTGAAATAGTCTAAAATAGAGTAAAATTCAAGTTTCTGGTGCAAAGGATCGATCCCCAAGGGTCTGGGATCGATCTTAAACATCAAAATTGCAGAACAGGAAAAATTTTACTGAGGGGATCGATCCTCCTAGTGTGGGGATCGATCCCTATCGCGCTAGGGCGGCTCTGGGGCGCTAGGGCGCACGAGAATCCAACAGACTTGCTGGATTCGTGCCCCAGCTGCATTTTTGCTTCCAAAAACTCATTTTTATCATATGAACACAACATAAACATACCAAATAGCATAGAATCATAACAGAGAACCCTAATTACATAAAATCCCTATTTTACTCCTAAAATCTATTTTAACCAATTTTCACATATAAAACACGCGTTGACACCAAAAAAACACATTTTTTAATTTTAACATATAAACATAATACAGGTACCGTTAATCCCATAATTTATCAAAATCACTTTCACTAAACTATAAAAACACTCTAATTCATTAGATCATATTTGAAATTACCTATTCATCCATACATACAAAACACGTACAGTTCACATGCGAAACAATGCAATCAAGTTCACCTAAGCATACAATACATATATAAATCAATTATATCCTAACCAAGACTAATTATATTGCTAACTACCCTTAATTAAGATATAATTGAAATTTGGGGTCTTATACTTTATAGGATTTGTAATTAGAGCTAAAGGAGTAGAAGTTGACAAAGAAAAGGTTAAGGCTATTCAAGAATGACCAACACCTAAGAATGTGAGTGAAGTAAGAAGCTTTCATGGTTTGACTAGTTTCTATTGTAGGTTTGTGCAAAATTTCAGTACCATAGTTGCACCTTTGAATGAAATAGTCAAGAAGCATGTTGGTTTCCATTGTGGGGGAAAACAAAAGAAAGCATTTGTTGCCCTTAAAGAAAAGCTGACTAATGCCCTAATTCTTACCTTACCAAATTTTTAAAATCTTTTGAACTTGAATGTGATGCTTCAAATATTGGCATAGGGGTTTGTCTGATGCAAGAAGGACATCTAATTGCTTATTTTAGTGAAAAGTTGAATGGAGCTACCCTCAACTATTCCACTTATGATAAGGAATTGTATGCATTGATAAGGCCTTTGCAAAACTTGGCAACATTATCTTCTGCCTAAAGAATTTGTGATTCATAGTGATCATGAGTCACTTAAACATTTGAAAGGGCAAGGCAAGTTGAATAAGAGACATGCCAAATGGGTTGAGTTCTTGGAATAATTCCCCTACGTCATCAAGCACAAAAGAGGTAAAAGTAATGTTGTGGTTGATGCATTGTCTAGAAGGAATGTTCTACTTTCCACTCTTGAAACAAAACTTTTTGGGTTAGAAGCTTTAAAGGAAATGTATGAACATGATTCTGATTTTGCTGGTATTTTAAAAGGTTGTGAAAAAGTATCTCAAAATGGATATTTTAGGCATAATGGGTTTTTGTTCAAAGAAAACAGATTGTGTGTGCCTAAATGTTCTATTAGGGAATTATTTGTTTCTAAATCACATGAGGGAGGCTTAATGGGACATTTTGGGGCTAAGAAGACTTTGGAAATTTTGCATGAGCATTTTTATTGACCTCATATGAAGCATGGTGTGAAAAAGTTCTGTGAGCATTATATTGTTTGTAGAAAAGCTAAATCCAAAGTGATGTCACATGGATTGTATACTCCTTTACCTATTCCTGATTATTCTTGGATTGATTTATCCATGGACTTTATTTTTGGGCTACCTAGAACAAAGGACGAAAACGATTATATTTTGGTTGTTGTTGACAGGTTTTCTAAGATGACACATTTCATTCCTTGCAAGAAGGTGGATGATACTTCTCATGTAGCAGATTTGCTCTTCAAGGAGATTATGAAACTACATGGGCTACCAAGGAGCATTGTATAGAGAGATTCTAAATTCCTAAGTCATTTTTGGAGAATCTAGTGGGGTAAGTTAGGAACCAAATTGATGTTTTCTACTACTTGTCACCCCCAAACAGATGGACAAACATTAAGTACGTTGCTTAGAACTGTTTTAAAACAAAATCTTAAGTCTTGAGAACAATGCCTGCCTCATGTTGAATTTCTTATAATAGGTACGTCCATATCACCACCTATTGTTCTCCATTTGAAATTGTTTTTGGATTTAATCCATTAACTCCCCTTGACCTGTTGCCAATGCCTAACATTACAATTTTTAAGCATAAGGAAGGGCAAGCTAAGGCAAGTTATGTGAAGAAATTTCACGAATAAGTGAAGGCTCAAATTGAGAAGAAAACTGAGAGTTATTCTAAACAAGCTAACAAGGGAAGGAAGAAGATTGTTTTTGAGCCTAGAGATTGGGTGTAGATTCATTTAAGGAATGAGAGATTTCTATAACAAAGGAAATCCAAGTTGCTGCTAAGGGGTGATGGTCCTTTCCAAATCATAGAGAAAATCAATGACAATGCCTACAAGGTCGATCTACCAGGTGAGTACAATGTCAATGTTACTTTCAATGTTTGTGATTTATCTCCTTTTGATGTAGGAAATGAGCTTACAGATTTAAGGACAAATTCAAACCAAGAGGGAGGGGATGATGAGAACATGTCCAAAGAAGAAAATAACAAAAACATACAAGGACTAGGACGACCAATGACTCGTGCAAGGGCAAGAAATACTAAAGAAACTCTGGTTCAATTTATGCAACCATTGGTAAAATTGAGGTATTGAAAAAAGAGCCCTAGATTGGTAATTTGTATATAAAACAAGGAGGATTATTGATGAAAATGGGTTGTAATGTTTACCTGAACTGGCTGCTTCTGAACTAAATAGGTTGCACCATTTCATTTTTTATCCAAGGAAATTCTGAGTTGTTGGATATTTCTTTTTTAAGAGTTCAGTTTTATTAGTGGCAATGTGGCACATGTGCTACGGGTAAAGTTGTGCGTTGAAATAATGAGTTATTATGCTATATAATGTTTTTAATTCATTTAGTGGTGTGAAGGTTCAAATGTCGTGTACTTTGTTTAAATAATAAGTTTTAGTTAAAATATTGTAAGTGGAGGCTTTGGGGCTAGGCTTGAGTATAGGTAGTGGAGCCACACGAGCTTATAAATAGGGAATTCATTGTAATTCAAGGACACATCAATTTTAATTGAAATCCGAGAGTTTTATCTCTTTTGTTCTTCATTGAACACTTTTTAGATTTATCAAAGGCAAATTTATTTCCCTTTGTGCCGTCTGGACTTATCTCCTCTAGAGTGGGGCCTACTTACCTCATTTCTTGTTTCTTGTATCATTTTAATTTCTAGTGTATAAATTTTGAAGTACTCACAAACCTCTGAACCATCTTTACTATTTCATCATCGAGTTAGCTTCTAAACTGTTATTCATACTTATGAATTATTAGTCTTGCTTCTGAAATAATGATCATAATATCTGAAGTCATATTCTTGCTTCTGAATTGTTATTCTTGCTTCTGAACTATTAATCGTGCTTCTGAACTAATGATCATAGCTTCTGAACTCATATTCTTACTTCTGAGTTGTTATTCTTGCTTCTGAATTATTAATCTTGCTTATGAACTAATGATTATAGCTTCTAAACTTATATTCCTTCTTTCTGAATTATTATCCTTGCTTCTGAATTGTTATTCATGTTTCTGAACTAATGAAATAGCTTCTAAACTAATATTCATAGCTTCTGAGCTTATATTCTTTACTTCTGAATCGTTATTATTAGCTTTTGAACTGGTATTCTAGCTTCTGAACTATTACACTTAATTCTGATTTAGCTTCTGAACCAACACTACAAGAAATACGCGAATTACCAAGGGAAAATTTCCATCGGTATTACCGAGGGAATTTACGTGGGAAAAGGACAGAAAAAAAATAATTTTTTATATTTTAGAAATTTTAGTATTACCATGAAAAATTTCCACGATAAATTTAGCGCGATACTAAACTCGAAATGCGAGAAAGTTAGTGTGAGAAAATCCCACAATAAATAATAAATTAAAAGTTATAATTATTATCGAGAGAATATATTCCACGATAACTTACTGACTTTTATTTTACTTTTCAAAAAATTTTAAAATTTCTATTTAACTAGGTAATTTTCTCTCGATAATTTTCGCATTGAGATTTAAATGTATGCTCTATTTTACAAACCCTATTGCCCAAATTAAGAGTGTTACCACCAGTGCCACACTCCTCATTACTCATTTCTTCAATTTCTACCATAGCCACTGCCACTGCGACATTACAGCCGCCGCCTCCCCAAACGGTGCAGCCCTCTCGCCCTCTCGCCCTCGCATCCAGGCAGCCTCCGCCCTCGCGTCTACCCCAGCCCTAATTGAAAATCCTTTTGTAGCTTCCTCTCCCTCGTCGGAGCGCCTCGTCTTTCCACTGCCGCTACCACCGCCAAGAGAACTGAGGAAGGTGTTGCTGGTCTGTGTTGTTCGTGGTCCTGGTGTTGCTCCTGCCTCTGGTTCGTGTTGCTGCTGCCGGTCCAGTTGGCGTCTAGTTCGTGGCTTCGGGCTTCTCTGGTTGGCATCGCAGCTTCTGCTCCTGCATCCGGTTGGCATTGCAGCTCCTGCTGCTGCATCCAGTTAGCACTCTTTGCAGTGGCTGGCATCTCTCTTTCTCAAAGTTCTGTATGTATAATAATAATAATATATATTATATTAGTGTTTGATATCCATGATATGATGATGAACACAATTTATTTATTTGATGTGTTTACAAGAGAAATTGATCATTATCGGATAAATATTATGTGATTGCTATATGGTGCCATTGCTATTTGATTGTATAAAAATGTAGTGTATGAAAAGAATAAAATTGATATGTAATCCTGAGATCGCCACATTTTAAAACTAACTGAGATTTTGTTAATATTTTATTAGAATCATGATTATTTATTTCAACTTTGAGTTGATACCTTTTTTATTTGGTACCCCATAGCAGCACCAACCTGAGATAACGAGGCCAACCCCTGTTCCCTCAAGTTTTATTTATTCTTAAGAAAAGAGGGTTCACCACCAAAGAGAGGGGCTTTCTCTTTCATATTTTTTTTTCTTCATCACTACCATTATATATGTTGTCACATTTTTTAGGATAACTCCATCTTCTTTAATCTCAACTATTCATTCTTAATAACAAAACTGATAGTAGTGTAATGAGTGAATCATACTCCAGTTTCTATAAAACTCCAGTGCTCTTTAAAATCATTCTTGAATTCTTCACTCTCTTGTATTTTTTCTCTCTATCTCTATATATATATATATATATATCTTTACAACCTTCTATTATTGCTTTCTCTGTTCCCTAAATTTTCCAAGTCCACACTAGTGGTTAGTTGCTAGTAATATTATGTTTTTTATACAGCATGAGAAATCTTATTATTAGGTCAATCATTTAATCAAACACTTGTAGTGCAGAAACTACAATAGCAGCGTTTTTGAACCTCAAGTTGGGGAAAAAGCAAGCATGCCTTTGGAGGAGGACTTCTACAACATACTTAGCTCAATAAGTAAGTAGTTCTAATTAAATTCTCTAATCAAAATTAATTATTTTATTTACAAAGTGTCATATATAGTTATTGTACTACATATTTGAAGCAGAGAAGTATTAGTTTTTGAAGTGATTATTGCATATGATAAATTGAATCAGAAAATGCATTACATGTGTAAGCATTTCACATTTTCACTTGTTAGTGTTTTGTATTCCATTTTTGTATGTTTTTGTTCTTCAATTTGTTATATATGATTTCTACTTCATTTTACTTTTACAATGACTTAATTTTAGAGCTATACCAGAGATTTTAGGACTTTAGCTATGTTGTGAAACATGTAAGATGTTTTCATAAGAAAACAAGGCACCATTTAGGTGATGGTTCCACGATGTTTCCAAGGAACTAGCAAGAAAATGGTAAATAGACTAAGGGGAAGTGTGGTTTCTGTTTGTGTATCATTAGTAGATACACACACTTTCATGTCCTTTGTTTGCTCCATTTAATTGCTGGCTTGCAGCAACTTCTTGGTAATTAATCATGAACTTTTCTGATGAGTGCTTTTAGAGTACTTATTGAGGTTCCGAAAGTAGACAAGTTTTAGTTGAAAATCCAATATTTTGGATTTCCATTGCATTGAATGTGTGGGAAGGCTTAGAGTTCCTTCTCATTTCTATTTGCTGTGGAGATTGATTGTGTTTGCGGAGATTGGAATTTTCTTGCATGATGTGGAGTTACGTTAAGGGGGTGTGTTTTAGAACGGTTATAAGATTGATTGAATTATTTATTTGTGTTTGTTTGCATATTGAGAAATTGAGTTTTTTTGCATATTCACTGACTATGAATACACTACTATTCAAGTATGGCGGGCAGATGCAAGACAAAGGGTAAGAAGAGTACTCGATCGAGGTACCACTTCTTCACAGGCTGGAGAAGGCGCTTCAGGCTCCTTTGTTCCATGAGAGCCCGAGATGAGGTTAATACCCAATCCTCCTACAAATGCCACATGTCAAGATGAGGAACATGACCCTGACTGGACCCCACCCCGCCACCGCCACGTTAAAGACAAATGGAGGCACTACAACAGCAGGTAGTGAAACTTCAAGAGGAGCATGAGAAGGAAAAAGAAAGGAATGAAAAGGAGAAGAAGAGGCTAGAGATGGAGTTTAGGATGGAGATGATGAAAGAGATGAGAAAGGGATGTTTGAGTACATGAAGAACATCTAAGTCGAGAATTCAAATCCTATTCTTCCAGTTATGGATGATGTTGGTGATGGTAGTGGTGATGTTAATTGTTAGTTTAATTACTTGTGAAGATTGTTATGTCACTGTAAGTACTTGTAATGACTGTTATAAAAAAGTTTTACTTTGATATGTAATCCTATTTAGTTATTTGATGTGTGATGTTATTGACATAAGATTTGATAACTAATATTATTATTTATAGTTAATTTGAGAAAAAGATCTAGAATCTAGATCTTCAATGATTTTTATACGTGTGAAAAATAAGTTGAATAACATGTAGTTAGTATGAAACTAGAAGACAATGACAAAGAGAAGATGTATCCTATTACCGAGGGAAATTCCCTCGGTAAGTAAATTGAGAAAGTGAGCATATTACCGAGGGACAATCCCTCGGAATAAGGCTATACGAATTTTTCCTGTTACCGAGAGAAAATCCCACGGAAAAAAATTCCACTGACCAATTTGTTGAGGAAAATGGTGATCCGTTTACCGAGGGAAATTTGTTGAAAATTCCCTCGGTAAACCCCACGAAGATGTTACCATGGGAAATTTTTTCCCTCGGTGAATATTTCCGAGGGTGTTATTAACGAGGGCAGATTTCCCACGGTAAATCCCACGGTAATAGCCTTATCCCTCAGTATTTCCCTCGATAATTCCCTCGGTAATTCGCGTATTTCTTGTAGTGCAATTTCCGAACCCTTTTATGAACCAATTCTAAACCATTTTCTGAACCTATTTGCTGAATCAATTTTTGAACCATTTTTGAACCATTTCTGAACCTTTTTCTGAACTTTGTTTCTGAAACCTCAGTGTCTGAATTTCTGAACTCTAGCTTTTGAACCTTTGTTTCTGAACTGATCTTCTTATCATCCTTTTGATCTAAACTTCTGATCTTGTTCATGCACTAATCTTCTGATCATGCTTCTGATCCTGTTTCTGAACTGATCTTCTGATCTAGTTTTTTATATTAGCTTCTAAACCAGTTTCTAATCATATTTTCTGGTTCTGGATTTTTATGTTATTTATGTATTATACTCTAATTCTATTCTAGCTTCTCCTTATTTTCTTTGAGTTTTCTTGTATAAATAACTCCTATATAGATCCTATTCATAACCAGCCCCAAGTCGCTCGGGTTTCTATCATCTACTCAAAACCATCCTACATTGGGCACAAAAGTAAAGAGAGCGGAGTGGGTTTAGTAATATATATAGGAACCTAAGTGTTGGTTTTTAATTGCATCAGTCAAAAATACTCAAAGCATAATATCTGACTTTATTTTTCTTCGTACTTTTGTGTTAGAGTTCGGGAGGGGTAGTTCAAATATTAGGTTGGAGAGTGTGGGTGTGCTGGGGTGCGGGTATGGTTGAGAGAATATTCTATGTGTTGCAATAATTTTCACATAGGGTTATTTTTTGGTTGTTATTAGGCAACGACCTTGGTTTTTCTCCGATTTTGGAATTTCCATGTAATTATTTGTGTTGTACTTGTGTTTTTAATTTCTCTGTTTTAAGGTTATTTTTCGAGGGGAGATTATTTTTCCCAACAGATTTGAATGGATGTTTACAAACATTCACTTTATGGATGTCAATATAGCATTACTCTAATTAAAAAAGATTATTTGTGTGTGACTAGTAACTACTATAACAAATTATTAATGCTACGTATACATCATAAAATCAGTCACTATATGCAATAATCCAACATTTTAAAACTATTAATCCAACTTTTAAAAATTTTGGATTAATGTATAATATTAATAATTGAATTAATAGTTTTAAATTTTTAAATTATTGTATATAGTGTGACTGATAGTGACTAATTTTTTAGTACACATAAATCATTTCTAATAACAAAAATATTGGTAGATTATCTATGAAAAATATGGTCTTTAAAGGCACAATCTGATATTTTATCAAATGTTACATGTGACATTATATATTGTGATTGGTTGTGTTATTATATGTATTGTATGAGAAAACTAACTAATTACAATGCAATAGTGTAACATTTATAATATGATTTTCTATCTCAGACATCAAATAACCAAGTTTCATTCTATTTACATTATAAAAAATCATCAAATGAAATGTGATCATGGCTCTTTCGAGGTTAATATGTGACAAAAAAAAACGCATACAGAGGGGTTAAAGTTTCAAAACAATATTATGGAAGACATATTATTCAATATTATAGACATTGGGTAAAAAAAATTAACACATGTATAACATTGTTAATATGAAAAGGATAGAACTTAAATGAAATTGTGAAACAAAAATTTAAATAGCTTATTTAATATTTTTATTAAAAAAACTATAAAATTTTATATTTGAACTTTAAAAGGTATTGTTAGTTGACTTGATTGTTCTTTCTTTCTCGTTAGTTAACTTTAACAAACATATTTATTATTGAGCACAAAAATATTTAAAGTCATCTTAGAGCTATAATATTTAAAGTCATTATTGATACTATTTTCTTTTATATATACTTAGAGATATACTATAATTTAGCACCTATTGGACCTTTCAATAGTTAAAATTATTCTTTGTTCACATCTTACTATATTATGGCCCATAAAATATTGCTTTATTAGTGTTTGATGTCCAGCCAAGACCATTTGTAAGTAGTACTATATTCACACAGCCCAAAAGGCAATGTAGAAATATGGAAATCATAAATATTTGTTCTTATCAGTAACAAAGAAAAAAAAATTTATTCTTATCAAATCAACTTCTGCAGATTCTCTTTGGATATCTCCTTATCCAAACAACATTTCTTGGGACTCTCGCATTCATTCCATACACCAGGTTTTCTGTCTTCGATGAACATCAAATGCTTCATAAGCTTTGTGACGAAACAAATTTTTGGATTTAAAGATTTTAATTGTATCTTATCTTGTCTCCTACCAAATATGAAAGTATGGGTATTCTCAAGTGGTCATCCTGAGTAGTTTTATATACAAAACTTCGAAGGTGATAGTCTATTCCAGGCACTGCTCCCTAATTTCCTTTGTTAATTATTTTAATCAATAGTTTGGTGCTCTGTTTGATTGGCTAATATTATTATTTGTTAATTGCTGAAGCCCTTCGAAGGAGAGCGCTACCAAGGTTTTGTACATCGTTCAGATTCCTCATTGGTTCTATGAGATTGAGATGGAAGGTGCTCCTCTAGTTTTATCATTTGTTTGAAATTTCAGATTGTTTATCGAGGGTAATATTTGTTTTCATAAGCTTAATTGTAGGTTTTTCTGGACAATGTGGAAGTATCAAGAGGTTGAGAATAGCAAGAAACAAAAAGGTAAAGTTCCCGCAACTTGCTTCCTGTGTATGTGTGTTTGTCATGCTTTTTTGAGCAACTATAAATAATAAATTTCATTGTTTATTTTGTGGAACTATTCACTCTGATAAGTACTTATCCCCCTTGATCTAAAGAAATTTAAAATGCTTATCAACCTATCTGTTCTTCACCTATAATCATTGTTTTGTTGAAGATAAATGCTAGTGTGGATCAATATTTTATTTTATTTTTTCTTTTAGATTGATTCTTGAATTTTGGTTCCTGGGTCATCAATGTACTTATGCTGCTGAATGCATAAATTAAAAATATTGTTTTTGTTCTTTATTAACGTAATGCACATCTAATTCCTTACATAAAGCAGCTATTAACATTCAAAGTTTACCATTATACAAATATATCTTATATAGTTCACCCTAATGGCTTCTGATAGGAACACATGAGTTATATCAAATCTTCCACTATCCACATAGCTTTTGTTAAAGACCCCTAATAACAAATGAACAAAAAGGTTAGTTTTTTCATGGATAAGGTAGAATAGAACAAATGTTGATGTAGAGACTATCATATTGTCTACTGCTAAACATTAGCAGCGGAAAGACTCAAAATTCTATTTAATTTTCCAACTATATAAACAAAATGTACAAATTAAATCATACTTATGGGTGGTGAAAGTCTCTTAGCAAGTAGTCCTGCACAAATTTAAACATAAAAAATCTAACGTGATACATCATATTAAAGCGAGTTTATATAATATATTCTGAGTAAGAAGTTAAATTGGGGTAAATAAGATTAAAGGGATACTGAGTAAGCATAATATAATACCTTGTCAGTGCAGATGTTCAAATATCTCACGGTAGACAACATTAAAGGTGAAACCTTTAGGAATGTTGCTATCGTTTTCAATTAGAATTCTTAAACCACTTTTTTGTTCGACTCTTGAGATGACAACATATAATTGACCATGTGTAAAAACAGGTCGCGGAAGGTATAGTCCCACAGTGGACAATGTTTGCCCTTGTGCTTTGTTAATAGTCATGGCAAATGAAACCATAATTGGGAACTGCCTTCTTTGAAATCTGACTGGAATAGAGTCATTGTTTGGAACCATATTCATCCTTGGAATTAGGACAACATCACCTGCCCTGTCCCCAGTGAGTGCTATGCATTCAATGACATGTGTCCCTAACTTTCTAACTTGTAGACTTGTACCGTTGCACAACCCATTTGATTGATCGATATTCCTCAAAAGCATTATAGGAACACCTATTTTCAAAGTCAATTTGTGGGGTGGGAGGCCTGAGCAATTTATCCCATTAAGAATTTATGGAGAAAATGTGTCAATTTCAGATTCCATATTTCCTTCTTCAATACAAACAGAATCTGCACTGAGATATTCTTTTACTTCACCTTGAAGAGAGGACATAATGTAGTTGTTAACAAAAGTTACCACCTCTATGGTTGGAGCAAGTATTGATTTATCTCCAAGAAATTGGTTCTCATACAATCTTTGAGGGAGATTTGGGTAAACAAAGTCGATTAGTTGGTCTAATGCAGATTCCGAATCTTTAATTAGCAAATCATGTGAAATTTCTACCAATGATTCACCATCGGTACAGTCCCCGGCCAGTCCATCACCTATGTCAAGCAGCCATTTATTGAAATTCATCATTTCTTTGTTTGACTTCCCATCAATTGACTGCGAGAGTCTCATATTCTTGGTCAACTTAAGAACTTTGCAATATGGCCATAGATAAGAGGAATTAATTGATTGATTGACAATATCTTGTCTTGAACCCTTAGGTATTACAGGCAGTATTTGCCTAAAGTCTCCACCAAGAACAACAACTTTTCCTCCGAATGGTAAATCTGCTTGAAATGTAGGGGTAAATTGTAATATATCTCTAAGACATTTGTCAAGAGTTTCAAAACAATATTTGTTAAGCATTGGTGCCTCATCCGAAATGATTAGTTTAGCCATAGATATAAGCTTTGCATGGATACTTCTCTGGCCAATACTACATGTGGAATCTTCATTGATGTTAAGAGGAATCTTAAACCTAGAGTGAGCAGTTCTACCATTTGGAAGCAACAAAGATGCAATCCCGCTGGATGCTACATTTAAAACGATGTCTCCTTTACATCTGATTGATGCAGAAAGTGTCTTCCACAAAAATGTTTTCCCTGTACCACCATATCCATATAGAAAAAAAAAAAAACCAGAACCGACAGTATATATGGTATCCATGATTTCATTAAATATTGTCTTTTGCTCATCAGTAATTGTTTGCATATAATGAGAGTGTTCGACCATCAATGCAGCTCTATCAAAATTAATGAGATCCATAATGGTTAAATGCATGTTTTCATTTATATATAACATATAAATGTTGTTAAGGCTAAGTGTGTAAAATTATTGCTTACTTGTCTCTCTCTTCAGCGGGGGATCAGAACTCATATCCCCTACATCAACTTGATGACGTATCGGCAAGTGCACCGAATCGTATAAGTAATATCTACGGTAAGTAGAGATCGTTTCCACGAGGATTAAAGTATTGAGCAATTGTTCACCAATCAACTCTCTAATTAGACGAGGGATTAATTTGATAGAATGAAAACACCAAAAGAACAATTGATAAAAATTAGAAGCAATTAAAACAATTAAAAGAAGTTGAATAATAGAAGCGTTAGGGTTCAGGGTTCTCTAATTTTCCGGAATTAGGAGTCACAATTATTCACCCTTGAATCATGCAAAACCAATTTAATGAACGAATCCTAATTTATTAAATTCCAATTCCTTGGCAATTCAATACTTCTCCTAGCCTCACAACATGTCAATCCCTTGATCATATGATTATCTAGAAGAGATTAAGAGCAATTACTGATTCAATGTTCACATAAACACCCAATTCTATTCATAGACATTGAACATTCAGGGAATTTAACCTAGAGCTAGTTCATACATAAATTTTCCCAAATTGATGCATAAACCCTTGATAAATGTTGTAGAGAATTTCCAAACTCATGAACAATCAATTAAAATAAGGTAAATTCTTAAACTGATAAAGCAATCATCAAAGGGTTCATAACAATTAATCCCAATCCATGAAAATTAAATACACCCTTAACCCTAACAAAGAATTTAGTTACTCATGGCAACCATTACAAAAACCAAAGTAAAAGAGATAGAGATTAGAAACATAGAACCGGTAGGAATGAAAAACGGATTCCTCCAATCTTCCACTCTAGAAATCCTAGCCTCCAAGAGCTCTCTCTCAATCTCTAATTGTGTAAAAGTGTCAAAAGGTCCTCAATTAAGTCTCACAATAGCTATTTATAGTAAACAAGTCAGACCCTAATTAATTTAAAAGAAACTAAATAACTGAAATAAGAAAAACGTGGCATGGGCATCATGGAGCCCAGTTTCGAATATCAGGGAGCTGGGCTCCAAAATTAGGAAATTTGACTTCATGGTGGGCGCCCAGTTTCGAACATCAGGGAGCTGGGCTTTGAACTTTTGAACGCATAGCTTTGAACTGGGAGTTGGGCACTGGGCTCCATGCCCTATGGAGCCCAGTTTTGCTGCAAAAACAAACACAAAGTGAATAAAAACCTTAGGAAAAACAACACAAACACAAGGAATTTAAACTAAAGCCTAAACTAAGTAAAACAATCTAATTTAACCAAAAACTAATTAAAAACTAAAAGAAAAACATTGAAATTATACCTAAAAATTAGCTAAGATGCCAAGGCATCACAACACCAAACTTAAGATGTTGCTTGTCCTCAAGCAACTAAACTAAAAACAAACCAAGAATAACACAAGTAGAGCAGTGGAATCAAAGAACAAACTTTCAGAGATCAATTCTATTAATCATAGTCAGGTTAACTCAAAGTTGTATGGACACATGCAGCTACACACATTTAAACCATTTTAGCTAGATAGATTGGGCACCAACAGAATCAGCAATTAAGAATGAAACTGGATCAAATTATAGAGGTTCTTTCGCAGCTTTTAACACCAAACTTAGTTTTCATCCCTAATTCTATATATGTAATGCAATGCCTTCCAAACTTTTTAACCAAAGAATGAATCGTTTCAAAACAAAACTTTAGGGATGAGACACTTGCAATTGAACACTTTAGCACAGAATTTTGACTCTAAATGTTTTGTCTCAGGGCAACTCTTTAAGATAGACTTTCAATCAACACTCCCAGTCCAGTTGGCCCAAGGTGTTAGGTGATGAAGCACCCCTAGGATTTACTTGCCCAAGTCTCTCCCTGACACAAAAACACCACAAGCACATAACTAGGATTCAGAATCACAATTATAATTGCAATCCCTAGACATTGGTGCTCAGAGCCTTAGATATTTTCATGTATTTCATTTCTTTCCTTTCATTGCCTTTGACAAATTCTCACATTATCACTTTTTCAAGCAATGCTCACCCCACCAATTTTAACTTCAAATGATCCATTCATTAGAACACATTAAATTGGCATCACACTACATTCATATGCAAAGAGATTCAAACCAACTCAGTCATCAAAATTAGTCCAAGAACCCCTATAATAATTCTCTAGACAACACTCCTACTTGCCTCATCTAAACAATGCAACAATCAACATAAACAAACACAAAATTGAAGATGCATAGGCATGTATCTACACAATTCATAAGTTAACCAAGACAAATCAAGTAACTTGCAATTTCAATCTAAATCATCATTAAGTTGTTTCAATAATTCCAACACTCAACAATCCTAAGTAAAAAAAACTAAATAAGGATAATAATACCTAAACACAAAACAAACTAACTAAACAACAATAGTATATAAAAAGAAACTAGAAAAGAGACAGAAACTCCTCTGATAAGACTCAAAGAGCCCAACTTCAACATTAAGGTGCCCAATTTGCTACAACCAGGAGCCCAATTTCAACATTCAGATGCCCAGTTTCCTTTAACAAGGAGCCCAGTTTCAACATCCAGATGCCCAGATTGCTTTAACAAGGAGCCCAGTTTCAACATCCACGAAAAACTATTAAAAGAATGAAACAAAATAAGACAAAAACTAAGTTAAATAAAACTCACACCAATCTAAATACTTAAAATTGAATATAAAAAAGATACTAAATTGGGTTGCCTCCCAACAAGCGCTTCTTTAACGTCACTAGCTTGACGTGCGATCCCAGCTTAAGGTGGGTCTTGTGATGATTTTTGTTGATCAATTCCTCCTCCAGTATAGTGCTTCAGCTTGTGCCCATCCACACCTAAATCTTTTTCAGGTCCAACTTCAATTGTCTTTACCTCTTCCAATGGTGGAGCATAGAACCTATAGTCAAAATCTGTTGACTTTAGTTCCTTATCAATCCAATTCTCATTCTTCTGATCATCAAAAGGAGGAGGAAAACAATCATTTCTGATCTCTTTATTCATCTTGAGGTAGTCGACACACATCCTCCATCCTCCAATGAATGCATCTTTCAGTGTTGGAGGTGGGGATTTCAACTTCAATCTAAATTTCTCTTTCTTCTCAACCTCTCTTCCAGCAGATAATTTTTCTTTCACATGAACAGGTTGTGCCAGAGGTTGTGAATCATCAAGAGTACTCACATTAAACATTGATTTCTCGGACTCTTGAATTACAAGGGGATTCACCTATATTTTCAACACATCATCATTTTCAATTTGAGGTTTCATACCCTTAGACATACGAAAAGTCACCTTCTCATCATGCACCCTTAATGCTATCTCACCTTGTTGAACATCAATTAATGCTCGTCCTGTAGCTAAAAATGGCCTTCCAAGAATGATCGGCACATCTTCACTTTCTTCCATGTCAAGGACAACAAAATCAGCAGGGAGAAAGAATTTGTCAACTTTCACTAGAACATTCTCCACTATCCCGTATGGGAACTTGATAGATCGATCAGCAAATTGTAGAGAAATTGTTGTGGGCTTCACATCCTTTATCCCCAACTTATCCATCACAGAGAGTGGCATTAAATTGATGCTTGCCCCAAGATCACACAAAGATTTCTTAAATGTAACATTCCCAATGGAGCAAGGGATATGATAACTACCTGGATCCTTCAACTTTGGTGGTAATTTCCTTTGGATGATAGCACTACACTCTTCAGTGAGCACTATTGTTTCATCTTCCCGAAGTGACCTCTTTCTTGAGAGCAATTGCTTCATAAACTTGGCATAGCTTGGCATTTTCTCTAAGGCTTCAGCAAAGGGGATGTTAATTTGTAATTTCTTGAACACCTCTAAAAACCTTGAGAATTGCTTATCTTGACTTTTCTTCTGCAATCTTTGAGGGAATGGAATCTTTGCATATGGTGACAAATCCTCAGGATTGACATATTCAACCTCTTTCTTCTTCCTTCTTCCCTTGGGGGGTTCACTAGCTTGTTTTTCCACTTGCTCTTTAGTATCATTCATTTCTTGCATGAAACTTGAAGTTTGTTGCACAAAAGTGGAAGTAGATTGAGACAATTTCTCCATGGCAATCTCAAGTGAAGAAGGTTTGGGGGAAGCCTGTGGAGGAATAGGAGGAGCTTGTTGTTGATAAGGAACATTGAAATTCTTCTGACCTTGATTACTCCACCCAAAGTTAGGATGATTCCTCCACCCTGGATTGTATGTTTTGGAGAAAGGATCATTCTGCTGTCTAGGAGGGTTTCCCATGTAATTCACTTGCTCTGTAGTTGACTGATTATCTCCAAAAAGCACACATTGCTCCTTGACATGAGGTCCACCACAAAATTCACAAATAATGGCACTCTGAGAACTAACAGCTGCCATTTGCATGTTTCCCGCTTGCATACTCCCCATTTGCCTGGTTAGAGAAGCTAACTGTTCAGCCATAATCTTGTTTTGAGTCAAAATAGTATCAAGAGTGCCTAATTTCATCACACCCCTCTTGTTTGACCTCTCCCTTCGACCTATGATGTTGTTCTCCGCCATTGTTTCAATCAACTCAAGTGCTTCTGCTGTGGTTCTACGACGGATGGCTCCACCTGCAGCTGCATCAATCATGTCTTGGGAAATTGGATCGAGACCATCATAAAATATCTGCACCTGTAACCATTCAAGATATGTATGGGTTGGACATTTCCTGAGCAGATCTTTGTACCTCTCCCAAGCTTCATAAAGAGTTTCCCCTTCTTTTTGTGCAAAAGAGTTAACATCATTCCTCAGTTTGGCCAACTTCTGAGGTGGAAAGTACTTGGATAAAAACTTGCTGACTAACTCATCCCACGTTGTAATGCTGTCTGGTGGTTGAGTCAGAAGCCATTGCTTTGCCCTGTCCCTCAATGAGAATGGAAAAAGCCTCAACCTTATGGCATTAATCTTCACAATATCACACAAATGAAGAAAGTTTGATATGTGAAGATTTGGATCTTCAATAGGGCTTCCATTGAATTGTTCTTGTTGAGCCAACTGAATGAGGGAAGGCTTGAGCTCAAAATTGTTTGCCTGAATAGGAGGTCTTAAGATACTACTCATACACCCATTAGCATTAGGTGTAGAGTAATCTCCCAAAGTTCTCCTTTCATGGTTGGGATCATCTGCTATGTTTGGTTGTTCCTCTATTTGTGCCCTCAACCTAGCTTCTCTTCTCAATGATTCTGCTGTCCTTTCGATTTCAGGATCAAATTGCAGAAAATTCAGGTTGATAGTACCTCGCATACACAGGAAACAAATCCTTGGTGGCAGTGAGTAACAACACCAAACTTAAAAAGAAAAATAATTCTAAAAAAATTAATTCTAAAAAAATAAAAATTTAAAGAAAATAAAATAACAAAAGGGAAAATAAAAATATAAAATTTGTCTAATTTAGAAAATTATTTAACTACTAAAATTGTCAATCTCAATTAATCCCCGGCAACGGCGCCAAAAACTTGATGACGTATCGGCAAGTGCACCGAATCGTATAAGTAATATCTACGGTAAGTAGAGATCATTCCCACGAGGATTAAATTATTGAGCAATTGTTCACCAATCAATTCTCTAATTAGACGAGCGATTAATTTGATAGAATGAAAACACCAAAAGAACAATTGATAAAAATTAGAAGCAATTAAAACAATTAAAAGAAGTTGAATAATGGAAGCGTTAGGGTTCAGGGTTCTCTAATTTTCCGGAATTAGGAGTCACAATTATTCACCCTTGAATCATGCAAAACCAATTTAATGAACGAATCCTAATTTATTAAATTCCAATTCCTTGGCAATTCAATACTTCTCCTAGCCTCACAACATGTCAATTCCTTGATCATATGATTATCTAGAAGAGATTAAGAGCAATTACTGATTCAATGTTCACATAAACACCCAATTCTATTCACAGACATTGAACATTCATGGAATTTAACCTAGAGCTAGTTCATACATAAATTTTCCCAAATTGATGCATAAACCCTTGATAAATGTTGTAGAGAATTTCCAAACTCATGAACAATCAATTAAAATAAGGTAAATTCTTAAACTGATAAAGCAATCATCAAAGGGTTCATAAAAATTAATCCCAATCCATGAAAATTAAATACACCCTTAACCCTAACAAAGAATTTAGTTACTCATGGCAACCATTACAAAAACCAAAGTAAAAGAGATAGAGATTAGAAACATAGAACCGGTAGGGATGAAAAACGGATTCCTCCAATCTTCCACTCTAGAAATCCTAGCCTCCAAGAGCTCTCTCTCTCAATCTCTAATTGTGTAAAAGTGTCAAAAGGTCCTCAATTAAGTCTCACAATAGCTATTTATAGTAAACAAGTCAGACCCTAATTAATTTAAAAGAAACTAAATAACTGAAATAAGAAAAACGTGGCATGGGGCATCATGGAGCCCAGTTTCGAACATCAAGGAGCTGGGCTCCAAAATTAGGAAATTTGGCTTCATGGTGGGCGCCCAGTTTCGAACATCAGGGAGCTGGGCTTTGAACTTTTGAACGCATAGCTTTGAACTGGGAGTTGGGCACTGGGCTCCATGCCCTATGGAGCCCAATTTTGCTGCAAAAACAAACACAAGGTGAATAAAAACCTTAGGAAAAACAACACAAACACAAGGAATTTAAACTAAAGCCTAAACTAAGTAAAACAATCTAATTTAACCAAAAACTAATTAAAAACTAAAAGAAAAACATTGAAATTATACCTAAAAATTAGCTAAGATGCCAAGGCATCACAACTACATGAAAAATCATAAGTACCTTAATTAATCATTACAAATATTGGAATAATGAATGACTACATATATGTTGATTTGTCAAAAATATAAATAGAAGAACTGCATATATTATATTTAAAGTAATTTAACCAAAAATAAATCTACCTGGCTCGAATAGAAAATCCTCAAAATCTTCCCCAAGCATAGCATCATCAAATCCATTGATAACTAACAATTACGAATTTTCAAATGAGTATTATACTACATATAGAGGAAAAAATATGATTAAGCAAACAAATAAAGAGTGTGTAACATTATTGGTACCTTCATAATCACGTAGAGGATCAGCTATGGAGTTATATGACTCTGAGTTATGAGCTGCTGACAACATTGAGGTTGTGCCATTAGTGTCACATAGTTCATTTAAAAGGTTTCTTGTTATCGATGAAAGACCTGCATTTGTTTTGTTATTGTGTTTTCCAATAAGTGAACAGTTCCTAATAATTACAAACTGGATGTAAGAATCAAACATTGTCAAGTATGAATCAAACACCTAATGTTCGTATAGGAAAAAAGTCAAACATGAAAAATACCTTGGTAGATTTAATGGTAAGTTTGAAATGGTATTTTGGTTGACATCTTCACTGCAGATACGTGACTCACAACTTATTTGGTTTTGATGTAAATCTATTTGATTTTCATCATATCCTATCATTTAAGAAATAATTTATAAACAATATTGAAAAAATAAGGGCATATAGTAAATGATGATAAAAAATATTAAATGGTGGTGGACCATATAATGGTTACTTGATAGCCGTAATCTCTTGAATCTTTTCTTGTTAACATCCCCGTTAAATGCATTATGGTTATGAATACTGTCATTGGATGTGGAAGTTTGTCCCCTATTTTGCTTTAATAAAACTGGAAAATTATAAAAGTTATTGAATCTAATAAAGCTGATAAATACTTTTACATAACTATTCACCATTTTATAGCTAATATGACTTTATTTTTCATCATCCACTCACGTACCATTAGAAATGTCTAACAATGGTGTAAGAATGGTGTCTATGTCATACAAAACATTGCATTTTCTGCCTCGACTTTGATTAGTTGATGTAGTTCCAAACATGTTGTGCTTTGTTACACCCAAATGTGTAGGAGTGTTGGAATAGGAAGATGTTTGATTGTGGCTTTGTCCTGAAATTGGGGACAAAAGAAACTTGGGTGATATTGAACCTGAGTCAATATATTACATGCAATTATTAGACAAATATATAAAAATAGTGGATAGGTTGTCTACCACTTGATCGAGAATCCCACTAGTGAGTATACAAAGTGCCCCTATTATTCTTATTTTGAATAATAATTTTCCTTCGTTGTCTAGTGCACTTCGCAGATAGAGATTGATACGGATCGTTCATTGTGTAAACTGTGATACAAATTGAAAACTGGAAATCAATTTGGGTAAGCAATATTTCTACTAAGGGATGTGTGATGTTGCTCCAGTGAGCTTTATAGTAAGAAGATAATACACTGGACAGATATTTTATATATTAAATTTTGATATTGGGTATGTATAAAGTAGATAATATGGACCTTGTGGTCAACAATTTTGTTGGGAAACAACTGGCACATATTAATTGTGCTGAAATTAAGTTAGATACTAAGTCAATTAATAATGAGAGATGAGTAATTATGCTGGAAGATGTTGGTACGTACATACTATCTGATTGATATAGAAGAGATTGAGTGGCAGGAAGAATGTACCATACTTCTATTTATAGAATATCAGGTATGCAATAAATGAAGGATTTAATACTCATTCAAATGATGAAAAATATTGCACATAATACATAAGCTGGAGGGAAAAACCTTACGCATTTAGTAATGAGAAATGTAGACCAATATGATTGATTATTTATATGATTTTCAATGCATTAAGGCAGCATGCACAGAACAACTTTTTATATAATAAAATGGTGGGGTTTAAAATATTAAATGCTTGCACACTATAACTATGTAAGTTAAATGAAATATATTATTCATTATGGTGAGTTTGGTGAAGGATTAAAGAAAGCATTGAATTCAAGTTTGATCTTGTGCGGGGTGCAATCCATAATGACAAATGAGGAAGGCAAACACATTTCTAAAACGGGTAGCTGCATAAATTTAATACCGACTGGAAAGTTTTGATATAACTGGTGAGTTTAAATCTAGAGTGTTTAAATGTATTAAAAATGAAAGAAGGTGATAGTTTTATTCGGTGGTAATACAAAATATAAAAGGGTATAACTAAACTAATAATCATAATAATATATGGTGTATGAATTTAGTGTATTTAGCACGTATTTCTAATGAAATATTAGTATGTCATAGGTCCAGATTTTAAATCGTATTGCATGCATTTACATGTGAATTAATATATTTAGATACAATACATTGGTATAAATGTGAATCAACTTTATACTACATTAGTAGAAATGTAAATTAATTTTATACTACATAAGAGATAATAGATGGTTATCATTATTATGTAGGATGGGTTCATAGATATGATATACGAAGAAGCCGAAATTATTAATTTGTTGGTACTTTCCATTAGGGATGAAGTGACTAAGTGTAATGATCACAACTCGGGACAGGTAATACATACACAAACTCTCCAATAAATAACACCAGCTACATAGGTATTTAATAAGGACAGGTATACTGTTGATAATAGGACTTTATAGATATGTGAATACATTAATAAGGAGATAGTACTTAAGTTTAACCAAATACTTAGTACATATAAAGGTAAGTACAAACAACTAATCCATTATGGATGCAACTAAACCAAGAGGTTCTGGTCCGTTAATAGATAGCTTCACAAAATGACCACAAGTAAGTGAAAAATATGAACAAAAGTCCTCCCACCCATGACAAACATCAACTTCAGCCTGATTATCTTCAGAAGCTACCACTTTGAACGGAAATCCAGAAGAAAGTCGATCATGATATATTTTGAACCCAGGTGTTGTACTTGACATAAAATTCATCATGAATGAGACTGACAGCTTCTGGAATAAAATCACAAGTTTTTTATATTAAAAAAAATAAGTACCAATTATAACATATGACACGTACTAACATAATAATACAAAAAAAAATATGTAAAAAAATAGTTTTACCAAATTAGTAGTGGAAGCATGATGCAATGGAAGAACACGACCGGGGAATAGATAAGAACTGCAATATCCATATGTACCATTATGAATGGGTAAACCATGCATATGATGACGATAGTGAGAGTAATCAACATCACATAATACATGAACCAACCTAGAGTATTGAAATTGTGGATATGAAATTTCCTTTTTCTGCGTGGATAATATTTGGACCTCAAAAATGCAAAATCCTTTAAAGATCATGCGCAAATATCCACAAAAATTTGTAATCCCATAGTATTCAATGAATTCTAACCAACCATCATACAATATAGCATGCTTGTTATCAACCAATATACTTTTTAATTTGAAATAATTCCCATCAGCCACTTGTAATACAATCCACGACGTGTGACCAACATATGCAGAGACGCCTTGTGGTAGAGAAAATGAATCCTTTCATCATTAAGCACACATGGATTAAAACTTAGGACATATAGTCTTAAGGTAATATTTGTGTAAAGTTATCGTTTGGTATGAAATCCAAAATAATTACCTTAAAATGACCGGTAAGCAACATTGGAATATCCATGGGTGTCGAAAGTGCAGCCGACATAATGTAAAAAGGATACGGCTTGGCCAGAAAAAAAAATTCAAGGTAAAATATATGATATGAAGAGCGATTAATGTGAATAGTTGATGTAGTTCCATTTCTTATATAGGATATGAAGAGTATACAGGGAGTCAACATAATACCATTGCAATTTATTTCTACTTTGAGCAGAGTAAAGGTGGAAGTCTAGTTTGAATGAGAAGAATTGATAACAAAGTTGTTGAATTAACGACACGTGTATAAGTTGGTATGAAAGGAACTGTAGGATCCACAAATTTTAGAATATTAAGATAGATTTTTTATGTGGTGGTGGTTCTACTGAAACGTTATTTTTACCATTAAATTGGACCATGATGTACATGTTTGGTAATACAACAATACTTGTCATAGAACAGAAATACGACGTCCAACTAGCATCCAACGTGTGCTATTACATAATACATAATATGTGTTATATGTATAGTATATGTACGTATAACACACATTCTGTATCATATATAGCACACGTTAGATACTAATTTGACGTATTTTTATTAAACGACAAACATTATTGTTTGGCAATAGGCTTATTAATAACTAAAATAAATTTATATAGCAAATCTATTTGTCCCGTAGTAAACGTTTAATCACATCTAGTGACTATCTTTTGAGATTTTAGCATATAAATATGATATGATCGTTGTACCCCACAAAATATATCAATCACCATCGATTACCATATGTAATAATTCAACTTATTAAAACCAAAGTTCTGAAAATCGGACCGGACGAGGGAATGGTTCAGAGGTTTAGAGGTTTAACCGGTTCGACCGGAGGTTCAACCAGATATAATAAAATATGTATAAAATATATATTTATCTATAAATATATACATATATGATGAATTATATGCTATAGAAAAATTAAAGTGCATAAAAAATATTAATAAAAGTGGAAATTTATAGCATTTGATAAATTTAGAGGTTTAATAGTCCTTAATTTTAATAATTAAAATGTATTATATATTAAATTTTATTATAAAATAGTTATTAAATTTTAAAAAATTAATATTTTTATTTTTATATAAGTTGACCGGTTTTCATAATCCCGGTTTTTAAGGTCTACTCGGACCGGACAGGGGTCCGGTTCCCATTTCAACCGGTCGGACGGGCCGGTCCGGTCCGATTTTTAGAACAGTGATTAAAACTATATTAATCCAACTTTTAATATTATTATACATTAATCCAACGTTTTTAAAAGTTTGATAACATGTTTAAAAAGTTGGATTATTACATATAGTGATTAATGGTGACTGATTTTGTGGTATATATATAGCATTACTCAAATATTTAATACACAACTTAAATATTATAATAGTGTACAATATCTATCTTCGAATATTAAATATTTAGATTTGAGAATGAGATCCACTTAACATACATCAAATAATAAATAAAAATAAAAATATTGTAAATTGTTATAAATATTTGTATTGTAAACCTTAGTTATACTCTTTTAACATCATAACACTTAGTCGTCCAAGCTAAGAAAAAGAAAAAAGAAAAAAGAAATTGGAAATATGAACAATCTATATCTATATCTATATAATATTGTAAAAGAGAGGTTATGGTTGATTATCAATTTGCCCATTAATTGAGTCTTTATAAATGTGACATGTATGCAATTTTAGGTACCCTTTATTTTTATTCTTCCAGAATATTTACAAATCTTTAATGAATCTTTTTAAATATTATTATCTAATATGTATCTTTTATTTTATTTAAAATAATTAATTTTATGCATAAAATATTTGGAAATGATATTATCTAATATTTGATTTGGAAATGTTTATTCGTGGTTCGTTCTTTGTGCATAAAAGATTTATTCACATTTGGAAATGATTTAAAATAATTGATTTTATGCATAAAATATGCTAGGTATATAATTGATTTTATGTATAAAATATTTGGAAATGATATTATCTAATATTCGTGTATACCTACGGTTGAATAATATTTGATTTGAAAATGTCTATTCACATTTCATAATATAAATTTGGAAAATCTTCTTTTCTGAATCTTTTCTTTGTGGTATTTAGGTTAAATTATGGTCAAGTCATTATATATAATCTGCAGATATATATTCATATATTTTTTTCAAAAATTGTTTTGCATGATAATTGTATGGATAATAACTAATTCTATATTCTATAAATTAGGATTCATACTACCATCCTCTACTCTATTATAGATTTTACTCAATAGAGTTGTACTAAAAAAATCACACACAATGTCGATCAATTATGATTTCATCAAAGATATATATCAACGCTAGGGCTACCAAAAATGAATGAGAAATAAAAATTTGAGTTATAAGATATTGGACACTCTCTAACTTCATGGATTGATCGAAGGAGCCTTCTATTGAGATGATTTTTCTTGATAATCATGTAATGTTATTCCTATATTTTACTAATGTTTATTCGTTCTTTATTTTTGTATAATAAAGCACACTCTCCATGGATAATTCGTTTCTCCGTGAGAATTATTGTCCAGCAACACCCTTAATTTTTTTTTATATATTTTAGAGAATTCAAGATTATGCTTGAACTCTTAGTTTTAATATTTAACAATATAAATACTTTATTTTTTTGTATTAACGTGCTTTTATTCCTATTTTTTTGTGTTTTTTACTTTTTTTTAAAATATTTTTGTGCTCCTCATCTTTTGTATTATCATTTAATTTTATGATCGATTTTTATTTATCATTCTTTATATTTCTCTTATTTTTTGAAAGATTTAATTTTTTCTTTTTTTGTTCGAGTAGGTGGTGACAACTGCTTGGGCCTAAGGCGGTGGATGAGACTTTTGATATTTTACTTTTTTCTTTTTCTACCATTTTTATTATGTTTTTCTTTAATCAAATGTCTTTTTTTATTACCATTTGGATGATTTTTTTAATATTTTATTTTGTTGTAAGGAATGAGTAAAATTAATCAGTTTCTCTATGAATATTCATTTTTTTTTATTAAATAAAAATTTTATATTTTTTACAACTGTATTTTTAAAATAAAATAATTTTTTATATTGTAACTTTTTTATATTCTAACTTGAATTACTCCCTTTTTGGAAAGTTAATATAATTTGAGACACATATCAATTGAAATATTCAAATCTTTAAACAAAAAATCATTTAAGATAGTGATTTTAAATGCAATTTGATATCACATCAAGAAAAAATATTCTACATAATACATTGTGTTTCATAAATTTTTTACTATTATTGTTAGTTTTTTTACGTGTATCTAGATTTATTGAGTTTGATTTCAATTTTATTTTTATTCATGATTTATAAATTTTGGATAAATATTTAATAATTTATTTTTTAAAAAGAAATAATATTTGTTTAAGATATACTGAATTTCTATTAGTATACTAAAAGATAGGTAATGATTGTTTAAAAAATTAGCCCATATATTGACCATCCTAATAAATTGTGCCACATATAATAATATCATAATTCTTCTAAGATTTATTTTATTTAATGTTACGATGTAAATATAGAAAATATTCTCATTACTATCTTACTATTACATGATATATCTTGAATTGTAATAGTTTAGATAATATTATAATATTAACTTAAATTATTAATATATCTAATTATTAATATATATATAGAACAAAATGTTTCTATATTACATAATATTAACTTGAATTATAATATAACTAAATTAAAATAATTGTTACCTAATTATTTGATTATTCACTACATTCAATCCTACATTAAAAAAATAGTTTTATTTTATAATCTATTTTAGATAAGGCTGATTTATTAATTAACCAAATTCAATTACCACAACTTAATTGTCATTATTTAATATTTGACATGATTGATCAACTGGCTCACGGGAAATGTAAAACATAAATAATGAACATATTTTTTTGAAAGAGAATAATTATGAAAATTATTAATAATTATTAATATTTGATAATTAGTGATATTTGAATATTTTGCCCGTAATTTAGTGATTTTTAGTGATTGATATTACATATTTTTAATATTTTTTGTTAATTAGGAACATGAATTAGTAATTTTTAATATTTTTATTGATTGTTGGACGGGAATAAATATGAATAATTAGTAATTATTCATGATTGATAATGATTAGTTTTGGAATATTTTCTATGATTTCAGTAGTTTTTAGTGATTGATAATCTATAAATTATGATTATTTTTGGTTGATTGTTGAAAGAGAATAATTATAAATATTTTATGAATACAAATTTGATATTAAAAAAGATGAAAACTAATTATGTGATTGAATAATTTTATTTGCATCCACTAATATAATAATAATTTCATTATTTATTTTTAATGTTATATTTACAAAATAAATTTATGAATAACATATTTTCATTTAACTTCATTTTATATATACAAATATTTTTCTCATTAATTATTTAATATCTTAAACGTAAAATTTGATATAATTCATGTGCATCGCACGGGGTACAAGACTAGTTATATATTATTTAAGAGTAGTGATATGTACAACGTACATTATCTAAGAGTTGAGATAAAAGTTTAAGTGTTGAATTCATATTATATTAAAATTTAAATGTAATCAAATATGTGGATAAGATTTGTAAAAAAAATATATTTCATGAGAGAGAGAGAGGACACTTTTCTTCCCAAAAAAGTTATGTGTACATCAAATTATACAATCCATTTATATATCTATCAACATAAAAAAAATAAAAGCAATACTATATGTATATCACAAAATTAGCTACTATCAGTTATTATATGTAATAATTTAATTTTTTTAAATTATTAATCGAACTTTTTAAAATGTTGGATTATTGTATAATATTAAAAGTTTGATTAATAGTTTTAAAAAATTGAATTACTACGTATGGTGGCTGATATTGGCTGATTTTATAGTATACAAAAATTATTTCTCAAGAAATAAAGTTAGATATACTAATTTTTCCCTAATTTTTCTCCTTTCCTAATTTTATATATTCTCACACAATAACTAACAATTTGTTTAGAAAATTAGGATCCATTGGTCCCATGATTCTCGAATTTCTTTTACAATTTGCCCTCAATAAATATGTATTCTTCTTGTATACAGAGAACACAATTAGTCACATTTTTCACATCTCACTTTTTTTTTATCGGTCAATTCATGTATTTTATTATGTATTTCATGTGTATTGCAGAGAGACTAATCTCGATCATTCCTGAATTTTTTAAAACTATTTGATGTGGTAGGCATTTATCACTTCATCCCTTCATGATTTTTACAAATTTTTCTGTAATATATTGTTGTTTCCTATTGAAGCTCAAGATAATTTTTTAACATTTTTTCATATATATTATTATTCATTGGTGCTCATCAGATGGAAGACAATGATTATAATGAAACAATCAGTGTATGTGTACGAGATTAATGAATACATGAATAAGGTTTTGTAAATTTAGTTTATTTATATTATTCAATTTCATAGTAAACAATACACATTTATTTCACAAACATGTTAAATTATCTACACACATTTTTCATTTCATCGATACACTCGTTTATGTGTCAACTACATACATTTTATGCTCATGCTACACACACTTTTATGCACATGTATGCTACACAAATTTACTCACAGACTACACACATTTTATATAAAAGCTGCCTACATTTATATATAGATTGCACACATTTATATATATACAGTCTACATATATTTTTACACAAATTACTATATACATTTATGTATGAAATGTTCACATTTTTATTCACATGTTACACATATTTATGTACGTTCTACATACTCCATACACTCATTAATAAAAACATATATAATTACATTTTATTGGTAATGTACACATATTTATTTTATATTTTACAAACAAAATATACATATTTATATACAATTTCTTGATATTATACACACATTTTATAATGTACATACAATTTTTGATATCGTGCAAACATTTTACTTTGTTACTTTTTTGAACTTTATTATCTCTTTTGATTTTAAAATTGTGGGTATGAATTATGATTTTTTGGAATTAATTTTAAAATCGTATTTGATTTTTAAAATTTTTTAGATAATACAATTTGGAAATATTTGTTGCATGTTTAAAAGTTTTTAAATTGATTATGGATTGAGTTGGAGAAAAACGTAATGAGTGAGAGAAAAATCAAAAAATGAAATGAAAGAAAAATTAGAAAAGAAAGAAATAATAATTAAGGGGAGGACTATGGTACAGTTGCAGCAATGTATCATAATACATTTGGAGTTGAAATGAATTTGGGGAAGACACGTGTGGACGCATGACAGTGGTGGTGACAGTGTCGAAGGTGGTGGCAGCTTTGGTAGTGGTGGCGGTGGCTAAGATGGTGGTGGTGGTGGCTTTGGTAATTTTTTATGGTGGTGGCTTTGGTGGTGGTGGAGGCTGCTTTGGTGGTGGTGACAGTGTGGGAGGTGGTGGCGGCTTCAGTGATTTTTTAAGGTGGTGGTGGTGGAGGGTGGAGGTGGCTCTAATGTGGTGGCTTTGGTGGTGGTGGAGGAGGCTGCTTTGGTGGTGGTGACACTGTGGGAGATGGTGGTGGCTTTGATGGTGTTGGAGGTGGCTTTGATGGTGGCGACTGTGCAGAGGAGCACTACAAGAAAAAACTCTGTTTCCTGCGGATTTTGCTGTAAAAATTTTTACAAAATATTTGTAGCAAACATCTTTTTCTGCAGATTTTGCTGCGAAAATGAATTCACAGCTAAAACCTTCCTTGATAATTTTGGTTGCGAATTTAAAATTTCGCAGCAAATTAGCTGCGAAAATTTTCTTGTCACGACCCAACACGGATACGTGACCGGCACATGAGACACCAAGTCCCATGTCAGCCTTGACCTGATAACATCCGCAATAAATCCTATCATACATCACAACCAATCCATGCATCCAGACATAAATGTCATATTTATCATCATGCATAACCATAAGAAAGCCTATCAATGACAATACAATAACAATAAGTCTTATATAGACTTAAACAACATCAACCATCTACTCTAGTCCAAGGAATCCTGTCTGTAACATAAGGAGCATACACTAGATATAAACTACATAATGCCTCCAACACATGAGGCTCACCAATCCTAAGGACCCGGAGGAACGGATGAACTCGTCCCTTGATTTTCACCTTGATCTGAAAACATATTGTATGAATGGGTGAGTCATACGCTCAGTGAATAAACAGGTTATAAGTAGTTTATAAAGCATATAACAATACAGTGCAGTTACAACATAAACCAATATGACAGATATATCGATTCCATCGCTTTTATACATTCTCTGTATCTTGGTAGCTTTTAATCTATGAACACCTGGAGCGCGGCCCCGACTCATGTTCATAGGCAGTATGGATGTCCCGCGAGCGATGCCCATCCTCAGACACCATACTGCGAAACCCCGCGAGCTATGCCCCTCCTCAGGTTTCCATTTACGACCCCGCGAGCTATGCCCCTCCTCAGGATCGTTTTACCATCTCTTAATTCATTAAATTTTTATCTTATTTAGCGCTGTTAGTGGCACATAGCATCCATAATCAAAGCATAAATAATTCATCATCATCATCACACATTTCAGTCATATACTCACAATAAACCACGTACAGGCACATAATTCACATATACAGTTATATACAAAATAAACTACATATAACCCATTACTCACAGAGATGCTCAAATGAGCAAAACAGCACCGCCGGATCTCGGAGGAGTTGTCCGGAGCTTTCCTAGGAGACTGGAAATCTAGAGAACATAACAGAATCCTCAGAGACATAACAAAACTCAAACTCAACCTATAACCCCAGTTACTAACACTCTTAACACACTATATATATAGGTATATAGGTATATATATTTTGAAATTACTGTACTTCAAAATAATAATTCATAGTTTACATAATACATTTCTCAATATAGAAAATATAATGAAATAATCATGTAACGGTAATACATAATAATATTTTCGGAAAGCATTTTCAAAGGGGTGAGAAAAACGGTTCTGCCTGCGAGACCACTGCCTGGGCGGTCTCACCACCGCTCAGGCGGTTAGCACCGCTCAGGCGGTCACACCACCGCTTGGGCGGTCGAACCCCGGCAGAGCTGCTGGTTCGCGACAGCAACAGTAAATCAACCCCAAAAATCCGATTTTAACACCTAATAGACCAGAAAATCAGCATCAAACAACAATAGCAACTATATTACAACATCATAACTCCATAACATCAAAGAAATCACAAATCCTCTCAAAAATCAAACAAAATCCCAAATATAAACCCTAAAACCCCAAACCGAGATTGGAGAGAAATAAACATTAATGGAGAAAAAGAAATGCTCTACACTTACCCACAAGCCAAGAGATGAGATTTGGCACAAAGATCTTCAGGATTGGTGAAGGTTTCCTAGAGAGAGAGGGAAGAATTAGGAGAGGAAGAAGAAAAGAAATGGAGGGTGAGGAAGAAGGGAGCACGGAGGGAGAAGAGAAAGAAGGAAGAAAAAAGGAAAGAAAAGGGAGGTGGGGCCCGCTAGGTGTCCTGTCTCCCCGAGATGTATCGTGGTCTCTTACTCATACAAACTCAGAATACCCGAGGTATTACAATCTTCCCCCCTTAAAGAATTCGGACCCCGAATTCAAACACAGAAGGGAAAAGAGATTACCTGAAACATGAAAGAGGTGCGGATACTTATCCTGCATGGCTTCCTCGGGCTCCCATGTAGCTTCCGGACCTAAGTGGTTCCGCCAAACCATTTTCACTGTAGCAATATCCTTAGATCGGAGCTTCCTCACCTGACGATCCATAATCGCCACGGGTTCTTCCTCAAAAGCTAAGTTCTCATCCAGAGGCAACACTTGATGCTCAAGCACATGAGAGGGGTCAGATAGGTACTTCCACAACATAGACACATGAAAGACGGGGTGTATAGCAGATAACTCAGGAGGAAGTGCCAGATGATAGGCTACAGCTCCAATCTGATCCAAGATCTCAAAAGGTCCGATATAACGGGGACTCAACTTCCCTTTCTTCACGAACCTCATAACTCCCTTCATTGGAGAAATGCGGAGAAACACATGATCACCAACCGAAAACTCCAAATCTCGTCTCCGGTTGTTGGCATAGGCCTTCTGCCTATTCTGGGCCGCTTGCAGCCTTTCCCTGATCAACTTCACCTTCTCCATAGCATCTTGAACCAAGTCGGGTCCCAACAGAGTCGCTTCACCACTCTTAAACCACCCAATGGGGGAGCGACATCTCCTACCATACAGAGCCTCAAACGGTGCCATTCCAATACTGGCCTGATAACTGTTATTATAAGAGAATTCGATCAATGGAAGGTACGGATCCCAACCATCGCCGAAATCCATCACACAAGCTCGGAGCATGTCTTCCAAAATCTGAATAGTCCTCTCTGACTGCCCATCGGTCTGAAGGTGAAATGTCGTACTGAAATTAAGACGAGTCCCTAAAGCTTCTTGAAAGGATCGCCAAAACCAGGAGGTGAACTGAGTACCTCGGTCCGAGATGATGGAGACAGGAATACCATGGAGTCGCACAATCACCTCCAAGAACAACTGAGCATAGCGAGGCGCTCCGTAAGCCGTCTTAACCGGAATGAAGTGGGCCGACTTGGTTAGTCGATCCACAATCACCCATATGGAGTCAAAGCCTCGGAAACTGCGGGGTAATCCCGTCATAAAATCCATGGTAATCATCTCCCACTTCCACGTGGGTATCTCCAACGGTTGCAACAACCCTGCAGGTCTTTGATGTTCCGCTTTCACTTGCTGACACACCAAGCACCGGGAAACAAAGTCTGCCACATCCCGCTTCATACCTTCCCACCAAAACAACTGTTTCAAATCCTGATACATCTTCGTACTACCTGGATGGATTGAATACTTGGAGTTGTGAGCTTCCTCTAGAATGAGCCTCCTCAGATTACCCACATCGGGTACACACAACCGTTGTCCACACCGTAAAACACCCTCTGAGTCTAGAGATAGTTCCACGTTCTTCCCTTCACTGACCTCTGTCACTAGCTTAGCAAGCCTTGAATCATCCCGCTGAACAGATTTAATCTGGTCCACCAAAGAGGACTGAGCCCGCACATGAGCTAAGAGTACTCCAAATCTCCCTAGCTCGAAGTGCATGCCCTCCGACTCCAACCTATGGATCTCCTCAACCAACGGTCTCTTCACAACAGCAATGTGATCCAGACTACCCATAGACTTCCTGCTTAAATCATCAGCGACCACATTGGCCTTCCCAGGGTGATACAAGATGGTACAATTATAATCCTTCAGCAACTCCATCCACCGCCTCTGTCTCAGATTGAGGTCTTTCTGCTGAAAGATGTACTTCAAGCTCTTGTGGTCGGTGTAGATCTCACACGTCTCTCCGTAGAGGTAGTGTCTCCAGATCTTGAGAGCAAACACCACCGCTGCCATCTCCAAATCATGAGTGGGGTAGTTCTGCTCGTGATTCTTCAACTTTCTTGATGAAAGTGTATGTGTGCACGAGAAGGGGGGGTTGAATCGTGCAAGTTTTAAAAATTGCTTGTTAAAACTTTTACTTAGAAAGTTGTTTTTACTCAGAAGGTATGATTAAGAGTTTGCAGCGGAAAATGCTTTCTGAGAAGATTAAGTTTCTGAGAACTTATTCTTTCTGAGAAAGTTCCTTTCTGAGAGATTTTAAGAAAAAGACTTAAGGTTTGAGTTTCTTAAAACCTTTCTGATTTTGATCAATAAGGTTTTCACGATACCTCTCAATTAGAATCGTGATAGAGTTTTTCTCAAAATTTATGCAAGTAAAAAGCAAGGGAGAAAGCTTAACACAAAGAATTTTATACTGGTTCGGTTATAACCAACCTACTCCAGTCCTCAACATTCAGTTGAGAGTTCTTAGATATTCTTCTTAATGTGCCTTCTCAGACAACATTGCCTTTACCAAGTAAAGGACTTCCACCACTTCACAACCCGAAGTGGATTTCCTTGCCTCACACTAGAGGACTTCCTTGCCTTAAACACTTAAGGACTTCCTTGCCTCACAACAGAGGACTTCCTTGCCTTAATCAATTAAGGACTTTAAACTTTGCCTCAAACACCAGAGGACTTAAACTTGCCTTCACACAAAGAAGGACTTAGCGTTTTTCGAAGGTTTGATTTGATCGAAAATAACTACCAAGACTAAGTTACAAACCTAGTTTTACACTTAGTAGACTTCTAGAATTAACTTACAAATGTAAGAATTTACACCAATTCAGAACTAGAAGATTTTGCAAAGTTAGAGAAACAATTTCGTAAAAAATTGTCTTTCTGAGAAAGTTCTAAGTTTTCGCAAAAAAGATTTTCAATTCAACAGAGTTTTGGCACGTTTAATCAAGAGTTTTAGCGCAAGAGTTTCGTCACATTGCTCTGGAATTGAACTCATATATATAGGCATCAAAGAGCCGCGAAATTAGAAGCTTTTACTTTGCTTATGTGGCTGTGTCCTTTTCAGAACGGCTCCCTGCTACAGTCAGCGCAAAATGAGGAACTTTTCAGAACTGCACAGTGCGCGTGTTCCCACTTCCTTGGCTAGTTGTAGCGAGCTTTCTGAGACTGTTTGTGCTTCCTTGAGTCCAGACACTTGGTTGCTTCTGAGTCCAACCTTCTAAGAGTTGTACGGACTTCTGAGGCGAACCTTCTGAGGGAAGACCCTTCTGAGAACTACTAGTCGCAAGGTCTTCTGAGACCTTTCTGAGGCGACAGTGTTCTTTCCTCAGAAACATGTTTTCACCTTCAGCGCTTCTGAGACATCCTTTCTGATATCTTTGACGCTATGATTTTATCAATTGATTTCAAGGCTACTTGATGTTTTGTCTTGGTCTTTGCTCATGGCATTGCAATAATTTAAAGCTTTCTGAGACACTTAGCGCACATATTAGCAAAACCTTAAGTAAAATTTTATACTTATGGCTTACCTTGTTATCATTAAAACTTTCATAACTCTAAGAGAATTATGCTTAATTCTCTCAGAAGGGTTCTGGAGCTTACAATCTCCCCTTTTTGATGATAACAACTTAAGTCTTAAGATAATAATTTTGCTTAAGTTCAGAAGTGTTTCTGAGTAAGTTCATAACTTATTCAGAATTCACTTTTGCTTTCTTAGAAACTAATTTAGCTTTCTGAGAGAAGGCTTCGTTATTTTCTTAGAAGGCTGAGATAATCAACAGTTCAAGTATGCAATGTATGATTACTGTTTGAGATTATCAATTACATAGCATGTATTTCATGATAAATGTATGTATGAGATTCAGAAATACCAAGCTAAGTAAATCAAGAGATGCCAAAAAAAATAAATAATAAAAGATAAGCATAAAATAGGTAAAACATGAGATGCCAAAATAATGATTTTTCATTTATGGTTTTGTAAAGATACAAAATATTTAGCTCCCCCTAAGTTGTTGCTCCCCCTAAGTTCTAGCCTAGTGTTTACGATAGCCAATGTACAAAAATTTTATCATTTATCTACTCCCCCTTTGTTACATCAAAAAGGGTGGCTAAGACATAAACGCCATCATTGACTTAGAACTACTGCCTTCTGGCAATGTAGCGTAGCAGCTGGCATATCTCCATGAGAATCTCGCTCTGAGTCGCATTCTGAGCGCATTCTGGAGGGAGTTCAGAGGCAGTGGAAGGCTGTTGAGAAGATGAGGGTTGAGATGAAGGAGGACGAGAGACTTCAGCCTCAAGTACTTCATCGATTATATCCCTTGTTTGATATTCAGGAGGTTCTTCTTCTTGGACAACTTTACCTTCAATAGCAGCAAGTTCAATGGAAGGCTGCCTTTGAGTGTCCTCAGAAACTAGAGCAAGGTCTAGATCAGAGGGTTGCCTAGCTGATGGTTGCTCCATAGCACCAGAAGTCTGAGCATTGTCGGAGAGGTTGAAGGTTGAGATCTGGCTATGCATGGCTTCAATGCACTTCAACTTCTCAGTTCGACCAAAGAAAGGCCGAAATTGCACAGAGGGTGGGGTGACTACCATCCTTCCCAGCTGAAAGCCGGAACCAATCATTGAGTCCGTTATCGAGAAGGTGGGACTTTGTTGATCAAAGGATGTAGGAGGAACCTCTGTTATATCTTGAGGAGGAACCTCTGGTTCCTTCTGAGAGTCCTTCTCAGATTGAGTTCCTTCTAAGGAACTGTGGGCAACAAATGCCTCAACTGCTGCAACTCCGGCAGCCATGGTAGCGTCAGCGCCCACCTCTGAGCTGAGCCCAGTGCTGGTGGTCCCTGGCACTACGTCATGTGTTGAGACATGAGTTTCCTCATGTTCCAAAGGGATCTCAGTAGAGAGGAGACCAACCTCAGAAGTTGGTTCAATTAAGGCTTCCTCATGCTGTAGTTGTTGTTGTTGTTGCATCTGAGCAGCTTCTGGAGTCTCAGAAGGTTGATCCAGTGCCTTCTGGACGTCAAGCATCGTCTGAGCCAATGACTCAGCATTCACAGTGGCAACTTCAGTTGTGGTTGCCTCAGAAAGTTCCACCATAGAAACCTCAGATGGCTTCTTCGGGGGCTCTTTCTTGGAGCTTCCAGCATCTGGAGTGCGATGCTCAATGCGAAAGCTTGCCGCATCTTCTTCTCGGAAGAGGAATCAGCAACATTTCCTCCATGCCCCTGAATGTCTTCTCTGGTGGGGGAGACATTTCCAGATGGGGAGGAGTGATGAGAAGCTTCTGCTTCTTCTTCAACAGCAGCAGCAGTAGCAGCAGCGGTGGTGGCAGCAGTAGCAGTAACTGCTACAATTTCTTTACCCGTCGACTTCGGCGAGCTTTGTTTCTGAGTGGTTTTTATCCCAACTCCTTTGTGAGACTTTCCCTGATATTTCAAGGAATGCAGGAGTTTAGTTTTAAATTTGGTGGGTTTAAAACCAGTAACAGAATCAGAAACAGGAATTGAAGTAGGAGAAGATTTAAGAAAGAGAGGTGGAGTTTTAGAGTAAGCTTTTACCAAACGACCACGTTTCTTTTTCCCTTCTGGTGGCACGTCTGGGACTTGAAGAGTTGGAGGTGCTTTCCTTTTTCTGGTCATGGGTTGCTCAGATGTTGTTTCTTCTGAGTCTTCAGCAGCCTCAACAACCGTAGGTTCCTTCTGAGGAGTCTTCTGAGCTCCCTCAGAAGCCATACTCCTTGTCACCCTTGTTGGAGAAGGATGAGTCACCTTTTGCTTCTTCTTCTTCTTCTTTTCTGAGGGATCGGAAACCTTTTCCTTTCCTTTCTCAGCCTTAGAGGGCTGGTTGGGACCAGCAGCTCCCTTAGAAGGCTTTGCTTCCTCCTTCTTCTTAGGTGCCCCCGTCTCTGGTACCTTCTTCTTCTTGATGTTGTTGAAGGTGACCATGGAGAACTTACTGTGGTTGAAGACGTATTCATAGTCTTCAAGTGGGAAGGAGAAATGGTCGAGGATTCTGGTCAAAAGGCTTCCGTAAGGTAGACTTGTGAGAGCCCTCTTCGGATGAGCCTGGTGCATCATGTAGTTGAGCACCATCCTCCCAAAATCTACTCTTTCCTTCTTCAGCAGGTGGTACAGCAGACAGGCATCCATGGTGGTAACGTTCCCCATGTCTCCAATCCGAGGGAGAAGGGTGTGTTGCACAACGGAGAAGATGATTCTGGCCTCTTGCGTGAGATGAGGCACCTTTACCCCCTTGAGTGGTAGGCTGTTGCTACCAGTCAGAAGTGTCACGACTTCTTCTTCTGAGTCATCTACCTCCTTGACCCATTCTGGGTCGTCGGCGATGACAGCACCACCATTCAAGGTCTTGAAGACTTTGTTGATGTCAGAGGAGGAGAAACGGATCTGTTGGTCACCAATCGTGCTCTTGACCCCTTTGTTGGTGAACCTTTCTATTTGCGAATAGAAAGCTCTCACCACATTTGGGTAGCACACGTCCTCGGAACTCATCATGGCTGGCCATACAGGTTGCTTGAGGAAGGTGAATTGAAGTTCGTCCACCTGGTTGTAGACATTGAGAGGCAATACCCTTCCCATGGCTAGATTCCGTGGGAGATAAGTCTTGTGGAATAGGGACTGCATTTCCTCATTGTCATAGAG
>RYYW01000014.1:0-23422 GCA_013621005.1 Aeschynomene evenia | reverse complement strand
GCTTCTTGATTGTCCAGATTTATGTTGATGACATAATATTTGGCGCAACCAATGAATGCCTTTGCAAAGAATTCTCCAAGCTTATGCAAGGTGAATTCGAGATGAGCATGATGGAGAATTAAAATTTTTCCTAGGATTGCAAATCAAGCAAGAGTCAGAAGGGACAGTTATTCATCAAGAGAAGTATACCAAGGAACTTCTGAGGAAGTTTCTGATGGATAAGGCCAAACCCATGAGCACTCCCATGCATCCCTCTCAAGTAATTGACTTGGATGAAGATGGTGAGAAAGTCTCAGAAAGCAACTATCGAGGGATGATTGGCTCACTTCTCTACTTAACTGCCTCCAGACCAGATATCCAACTCAGTGTTGGGATCTGTGCTAGATTCCAGTCTAAGCCTAAGCAATCACATTTAACTGCAGTTAAACGAATTTTACGATATTTAAGTGGAACTACTAATCTTGGTCTTTGGTACGAGAAAGGTTGTTCTTCTGATGTTGTAGGTTACTGTGATGTCGACTACGCTGGAGATAGGATAGATCGCAAAAGCACAAGTGGCTGCTGCTGCTTCTTTGGAAAATGCTTGATCACTTGGTCTTGCAAGAAGCAAAATACGGTCGCCCTATCAACTGCTGAAGCTGAATATGTATCTGCTGCGAACTGCTGTTCTCAGATGCTCTGGATTAAGAATCAGCTACTTGATTATCAAATAAGGTACACCAAAATCCCTATCCTCTGTGATAATACAAGTGCTATCAACTTAGCTAAGAATCCTATTCAGCATTCTCGATCCAAGCACATTGATATAAAACATCATTTTAATTCGGGATCATGTGCAAAAAGGCGACATTGAACTCAAATTTGTAAATACTGAGGATCAAATCTCAGATATATTTACAAAGCCTTTACCCGAGGATCGTTTCAATGATCTGAAAGGATTTCTCAATCTAAGACGTTTCATTGTGCTTTGAATTTTAAAAACTTTCTCTTAGAAACCCTCCCTTAGTCCTAGTTTAAACTCTGAGACGAACAATAGAACTAAGCTTCTGAGATAGAAGTAGGAAAACACAGAAAAACTCTATCTGAGAAAATTTGTTCTCAGAAGACTCATCTCTCAGAAAGGAGATCTTCTGAAACATCTCTTAGAAGGAGGGTTTCTCAGAAGGACCACCTCTCTCAGAAAGGTACCTTCCGAGAAACAAGTTACCAACGGTAACTTTTGGATAAGTGGCAGGAACGGCTAGTTACAAGCCATGTCTATAAATACTCATAGCATTGTTTCATTTGAGCACTTTACGCTCAAAACTTACCAAAACTCTGCCAAAACCTCTCCTCGCTTTCCAATCTTCATCTGCTCTCTCTCTCTCTCTCTCTCTCTCTTGTTCTTCTCTATCTCTTCTCAAAACTTAAACCTTTCTTCCAAATGGCCGTCTCTGGAGAAATCAAGGGCTTAATGAGAAACAATCTCAATGAGATATCCGAAGATATTCTCTATGACAATGAGGAAATGCAGTCCCTATTCCACAAGACTTATCTCCCACGGAATCTAGCCATGGGAAGGGTATTGCTTCTCAATGTCTACAATCAGGTGGACGAACTTCAATTCACCTTCCTCAAGCAACCTGGATGGCCAGCCATGATGAGTTCCGAGGACGTGTGCTACCCAAATGTGGTGAGAGCTTTCTATTCGCAAATAGAAAGGTTCACTAACAAAGGGGTCAAGAGCAAGATTGGTGACCAACAGATCCGCTTCTCCTCCTCTGACATCAACAAAGTCTTCAAGACCTTGAATGGTGGTGCTGTCATCGCCGATGACCCAGAATGGGTCAAGGAGGTAGATGACTCAGAAGAAGAAGTCGTGACACTTCTGACTGGTAGCAACAGCCTACCACTCAAGGGGGTAAAGGTGCCTCATCTCACGCAAGAGGCCAGAATCATCTTCTCCGTTGTGCAACACACCCTTCTCCCTCGGATTGGAGACATGGGGAACGTTACCACCATGGATGCCTGCCTGTTGTACCACCTGCTGAAGAAGGAAAGAGTAGATTTTGGGAGGATGGTGCTCAACTACATGATGCACCAGGCTCATCCGAAGAGGGCTCTCACAAGTCTACCTTACGGAAGCCTTCTGACCAGAATCCTCGACCATTTCTCCTTCCCACTTGAAGACTATGAATACGTCTTCAACCACAGCAAATTCTCCATGGTCACCTTCAACAACATCAAGAAGAAGAAGGTACCAGAGACGGGGGCACCTAAGAAGAAGGAGGAAGCAAAGCCTTCTAAGGGAGCTGCTGGTCCCAACCAGCCCTCTAAGGCTAAGAAAGGAAAGGAAAAGGTTTCCGATCCTTCAGAAAAGAAGAAGAAAAAGCAAAAGGTGACTCATCCTTCTCCAACAAGGGTGACAAGGAGTATGGCTTCTGAGGAAGCTCAGAAGACTCCTCAGAAGGAACCTACGGTTGTTGAGGCTGCTGAAGACTCAGAAGAAACAACATCTGAGCAACCCATGACCAGAAAAGGAAAGCACCTCCAACTCTCCAAGTCCCAGACGTGCCACCAGAAGGGAAAAGAAACGTGGTCGTTTGATAAAAGCTTACTCTAAAACTCCACCTTTCTTTCTTAAATCTTCTTCTACTTCAATTCCTGTTTCTGATTCTGTTACTGGTTTTAAACCCACCAAATTTAAAACTAAACTCCTGCATTCCTTGAAATATCAGGGAAAGTCTCACAAAGGAGTGGGGATAAAAACCACTCAGAAACAGAGCCCGCCGAAGCCGACGGTAAAGAAATTGTAGCAGTTACTGCTACTGCTGCCACCACCGCTGCTGCTACTGCTGCTGCTGTTGAAGAAGAAGCAGAAGCTTCTCATCACTCCTCCCCATCTGGGAATGTCTCCCCCACCAGAGAAGACATTCAGGGGCATGGAGGAAATGTTGCTGATTCCTCTTCCGAGGAAGAAGATGCGGCAAGCTTTCGCATTGAGCATCGCACTCCAGATGCTGGAAGCTCCAAGAAAGAGCCCCAGAAGAAGCCATCTGAGGTTTCTATGGTGAACTTTCTGAGGCAACCACAACTGAAGTTGCACTGTGAATGCTGAGTCATTGGCTCAGATGATGCTTGACGTCCAGAAGTCACTGGATCAACCTTCTGAGACTCCAGAAGCTGCTCAGATGCAACCACAACAACAACTACAGCATGAGGAAGCCTTAATTGAACCAACTTCTGAGGTTGGTCTCCTCTCTTCTGAGATCCCTTTGGAACATGAGGAAACTCATGTCTCAACACATGAAGTAGTGCCAGGGACCACCAGCACTGGGCTCAGCTCAGAGGTGGGCGCTGACGCTACCATGATTGCCGGAGTTGCAGCAGTTGAGGCATTTGTTGCCCATAGTTCCTTAGAAGGAACTCTATCTGAGAAGGACTCTCAGAAGGAACCAGAGGTTCCTCCTCTAGATATCACAGAGGTTCCTCCTACATCCTTTGATCAACAAGGTCCCACCTTCTCGATTACGGACTCAATGATCGGTTCCGGCTTTCAGCTGGGAAGGATGGTAGTCACCCCACCCTCTGTGCAATTTCGGCCTTTCTTTGGTCGAACTGAGAAGTTGAAGTGCATTGAAGCCATGCATAGCCAGATCTCAACCTTCAACCTCTCCGACGATGCTCAGACTTCTGGTGCTATGGAGCAACCATCAGCTAGGCAACCCTCTGATCCAGACCTTGCTCTAGTTTCTGAGGACACTCAAAGGCAGCCTTCCATTGAACTTGCTGCTATTGAAGGTAAAGCTGTCCAAGAAGAAGAACCTCCTGAATATCAAACAAGGGATATAATCGATGAAGTACTTGAGGCTGAAGTCTCTCGTCCTCCTTCATCTCAACCCTCATCTTCTCAACAGCCTTCCATTGCCTCTGAACTCCCTCCAGAATGCGCTCAGAATGCGACTCAGAGCGAGATTCTCATGGAGATATGCCAGCTGCTACGCTACATTGCCAGAAGGCAGTAGTTCTAAGTCAATACTGGCGTTTATGTCTTAGCCACCCTTTTTGATGTAACAAAGGGGGAGTAGGATAAATTGATAAAATTTTTGTACATTGGCTATCGTAAACACTAGGCTAGAACTTAGGGGGAGCAACAACTTAGGGGGAGCCAAATATTTTGTATCTTTACAAAACCATAAATGAAAAATCATTATTTTGGCATCTCATGTTTTACCTATTTTATGCTTATCTCTTACTATTTATTTTTTTGGCATCTCTTGATTTACTTAGCTTGGTATTTCTGAATTTCATACATACATTTATCAGGAAATACATGCTATGTAATTGATAATCTCAAACAGTGATCATACATTGCAAACTTGAATTGTTGATTATCACAGCCTTCTAAGAAAATAACGAAGCCTTCTCTCAGAAAGCTAAGTTAGTTTCTAAGAAAGCAAAAGTGCATTCTGAATAAGTTATGAACTTACTCAGAAACACTTCTGAACTTAAGCAAAATTATTATCTTAAGACTTAAGTTGTTATCATCAAAAAGGGGGAGATTGTAAGCTCCAGAACCCTTCTGAGAGAATTAAGCATAATTCTCTTAGAGTTATGAAAGTTTTAATGATAACAAGGTAAGCCATAAGTATAAAATTTTACTTAAGGTTTTGCTAATATGTGCGCTAAGTGTCTCAGAAAGCTTTAAATTATTGCAATGTCATGAGCAAAGACCAAGACAAAACATCAAGTAGCCTTGAAATCAATTGAAAGAATCATAGCGTCAAAGATATCAGAAAGGATGTCTCAGAAGCGCAGAAGGTGAAAACATGTTTCTGAGGAAAGAACACTGTCGCCTCAGAAGGGTCTCAGAAGACCTCGCGACTAGTAGTTCTCAGAAGGGTCTTCCCTCAGAAGGTTAGGCTCAGAAGTCTGTACAACTCTTAGAAGGTTGGACTCAGAAGCAACCAAGTGTCTGGACTCAAGGGAGTGCAAACAGTCTCAGAAAGCTCGCTACAACTAGCCAAGGAAGTGGGAACACGCGCACTGTGCAGTTCTGAAAAGTTCCTCATTTTGCGCTGACTGTAGCAGGGAGCCGTTCTGAAAAGGACACAGCCACATAACCAAAGTGAAAGCTTCTAATTTCGCGGCTCTTTGATGCCTATATATATGAGTTCAATTCCAGAGCAATGTGACGAAACTCTTGCGCAAAAACTCTTGATTAAACGTGCCAAAACTCTGTTGAATTGAAAATCATTTTGCGAAAACTTAGAACTTTCTCAGAAAGACAATTTTTACGAAATTGTTCTTCTAACTTTGCAAAATCTTCTAGTTCTGAATTGGTGTAAATTCTTACATTTGTAAGTTAAATCTAGGAGTCTACTAAGGGTCAAATTAAGTTTGTAACTTAATCTTAGTAGTTGATTTTCGAAGCAAAAACAACTTTCTGAAAAACGCTAAGTCCTTCGTTGTTTGAAGGCAGTTTTAAGTCCTCTAGTGTTTGAGGCAAAGTTCAAAGTCCTTAATTGTTTAAGGCAAGGAAGTCCTCTGTTGTGAGGCAAGGAAGTCCTTAACTGTTCAAGGCAAGGAAGTCCTCTATTGTGAGGCAAGGAAATCCACTTCGGGTTGTGAAGTGGTGGAATTCCTTTACTTGGTAAAGGCAGTGTTGTCTGAGAAGGCACATTAAGAAAAATATCTAAGAACTCTCAACTGAAGGTTGAGGACTGGAGTAGGTTGGTTATAACCGAACCAGTATAAAACTCTTTGTGTTAAGCTTTTCTTCGTTACTCTTTAATTGCGTAAAGCTTTGAGAAAAACTTAACTTCGATTTTAATTAAGAAGTCTCGTGAAAACATTACTGATTAAAATCAGAAAGTGTTTAAAAGATTATAACTTAAAGTCATTTTCTTAAAACTGCTCAGATAGGAAATTTCTCAGAAAGACTGAGTTCTCAGAAACTTAATTTTCTCAGAAAGCTATTTCCGCTGCAAACTCTTAAATCTACCTTCTGATTAAAAACAGCTTTCTAAGTAAAGGTTTTAAGAAGTAATTTTTAAAACTTGCACGATTCAACCCCCCCTTCTCGTGCACACATACACTTTCATTTTTACCGTCAAATGGAACTCTCGATTAGCCTAGATCCAGCCGTTCTGCTGTGTGAACGGTGGTGCATTGCGCATACTCACGGGATAGGGAGGCCTATGGGGTGAGATGTGGTCCTCATGCATTGGACACTTAGTCCTACTAATGAATTGGTGATTGAAAGTATATATATTCCGGGGTGTTCCCGATGTTGATGATGAATTGTGTAAGCGTACGCTCATGAAAGTGGAAAACGGCTAATCCCTAGTTCCATGTAGACGAAGAAGTTCTAAGCCGACGGAGCTACCTAGGAGACCTTATTAGTACGGCCTAAGGAGGACTCTAAGGTGGTGACGTTAGATAGAACTTGACGTAGGGTGCTAGTTACGCGATAACCTAGAAGAGACCTTAGATTCCCTTAGTTCGGGCAAGTAGGATGTTTGATTATTCAACGTAACGCACCTCAGTTCTTTAAAAAGATAATGTATAGTTTCTAAAAATGGAGGGTGTTACTTTGAACAACTGGAGTTGGCATAAGCGGTACCAAGCCCGGGTATCGGCAATGATTCACTGAGAATTTTATTCTCATACTCGCTTTCTTTCTTATGTCCCAATTCCAGGAGATGGATCCCCCGCCGCCCGCCGTTGACCTGCTATCTGTTCGTTATCACCCAGCTACAGGGTACATCTCAGTCACATTAGCTGTCCCGACCACCTTTGGTTTCTACGTGGTGGACATTCCCCCATGGGATCCCCCGCCAGAGCCATTTATTCCTCAGCCACCCGTTGGAGCTGGGCATCCTCCGCCCGGTCGACACCATGCACCTCCTCCACCTCCCGTGCACATGCCGGCTCAGGGACCCGAGTCTCCTCCTGGATCACCTGTGTTCGCCGAGGACGATATTATGTGTAATCCATTCCTTTGGTTCAACCCGGATGATTATGAGCCCAACTATGTGCCGGGTGAGGGAGCGTTTGACGACGAGGAGATCTTGGAGGCGGCCGTATCTCCAATGAAGGTCGAGGAAGAGGACGAAGAGGAAGAGGACCCAGAGGAAGACCCTGATGAGGCCGAGTGACTGTAGCTGAGGATTTCTTTTTATGTTGCTCTTTTAGTACTTTATTTCCTTTTTGTTATGGACACATTTTGGTTGTAAAGGTCATTGTTTCGACCTGTTTTGGATACACTATGGTTGTAATTTTCGATACCGTTGTACTTCGTACCTTTGGGGTTTTGTTTCCCCCAATATTTTGGATGATGTTTAATTTCAGTTTTATTATCCCTTCTTCCCATCTATTGTATGGTTTATTTTGTTTCGTCTTTCATTCGCGTATTCAAAAAAAAAAAATCTCGTGTTTTCCGCTGTTAGATTTAGGATGTTACATTGAGTAAATGAGGGTCATTTATGTATTTTCATTTTCAGAGAGCCAAAGCTGGCTCTGAAAAGCTACTCTTGATGGCTCCCAAGAGCACCACTGCTCTCAAAAGCTAGGATAAAAAGCAGTCCAACTTTTTGCTTTACCAAACGCAAAATAGGAGCTCCACCTTTTTGAGAGCAGGAGCACCCCAACGAAAAGCTTTACCAAACTCGGCCTTAGAGAATATCTTGATGAAGCCTAAGAAGACTTTGATAGGAAAGAATATCAAAGTGAATGAGAAGACTTGAGAATATATATGTCTTGGTTAAAGATAGTGGAACTTAAGCATGTTGCTTAAGAACTGGATGTAGGCATAATTTGGTCGAATTAGTATAAAATATTTGTGTATGTGTTAATCTTTCTTCCCTAATCTTATTTTATTTATTATTTGCACAAGTTATGTTTCGGTTTTTGATATATACATATACAATAATGCTTGACGTACAACAAAAATACGTCCAATTTTTGTATCCAACGTGTGTTATCCATGTTACAGGATGTGTGCTATACGTATATCACCTATATGTATAGCACACATCCTGTAACATGGATAACACACGTTGGATACAAGTTGGACGTATTTCTGTTATACGTCAAACATTACTGTATACATATATACCTCTTATAATATCAAATGAATTTGAAACAAATTAAAATGAGTTTGAGATGTGCCTTTGAACTAAGAAATATATTTAAGATAAAATTGTTTTTAACACTTTATGTTTAGTTTCAATATTAGGTTAGCCTTTGAACTCTCAGAACTTGAATTAATTAACATATCTTATTTAAAGATATCTTCAGAAGCTAACTTATAAAATGGTTTTAATTCTTTATATTATTACTTATATAAAATCAGTTTCTGAACCTTCACAAATCATATTTATGTGCAAGTCTTTCATTGAACAAATTCAGAAGCTGTGTTATGAAATGTTTTTGTAAAAACAATTTTATCCTCTGAACACTTATAGTCTTCACATTATATGTTCATCCTCTAAACTAACTTCTCAATATGTTAATGATACCTCTGAACTAGTCATGTAATCTTTAAAAGTATAAGGCGCCTCTGAACTTGTTTATACTATCATAGAAGCCTTTAAATTAGTTATGCAATGCATGCTCTTTCATGAGATGCCTCTGAACTAGTAAGTACACTTAAGAGTTGCCTCTGAACTAGTTGCAATCTTCACTATATATTTGAGAAGCTTTTGAACATGTTATTGAACTAAATGTTAATTTTACTATGTGCCTCTGAACAAGCCAGAACTATTGAGAGATGACTCTGAAAGAGTTATTAATTCTCTTAAGAGATGCCTCTCAACTAAGTAAAAATACTCTATACTAATAGGAGATTAATTATGAATTATTTCATGAATTAAATCTTTAATATACATGAGTGTAACTTATTTAGAATGCTTATACAAACTAGGGTTCTAAACATCTACAATATAACATTATCTTGAATTATGATTAATGATTCATCATTTTAGAGATAATTATTGTAGCGCTAATATTATTCGGCTACCACTTCAAGTATTTATACTTGATAGTAATTTATTAAATATTTCACAAATCAAAGAGAATAAAAATTTAAAATGAGTCAAACCACGCGTCAACCTCCTATTCTCGTGCAAACCATTACCTTCACCCCCTCTTCCAGGAATAAAACCCCCTTGAAGAGGACCAACCAGATACTGCAAAAAAGGTCTGATTTTGTTGACTAATACCTTGGTTATGATTTTGTAAATCACACTGCATAGGTTAATAGGCCAAAATTCTGTCATTCTAGTAGGACTCTCCACTTTAGGTATTAACACCACCAGTGTTTCAAAGATCCTCAAATCAATAGGTCTGCCTTCAAAAGCATTTTAGACAACATCTAAAGCATCATCTTTCACAATATCCCCATATTCCTTAAAGAAACATGCTTGAAAGTTAGGAAGTACAGACACACCGATGCTAAGGCGTGTCCACGTGTTTGACACCCGGTAGACATCGACACTCGTATGAACAACGGGTGGAAACGTCTCCGACACGCATCCGTACGTGTCCGAGAAAAAATAATTTTTTTTAGATCGGACACGCGTTGGACACACGGTGGACGTTGTCTGACACGCATCGGATACTTCGTGACACACTATAGACACAAGTTGGGTACACCATGGACATGACATTTTTTTCTTTTTAGATCTTTTCATACTTTATGAAGAAACTTAAGATGAAATCCAACCTAAATTTACTTGACTCAAAAAAACTTAAATTAAATATGTATTTTTAACTCAAAGTAAGAGAAGTTTAACTAAAAAAAAATTTATCATATATTCATATATGCCATGTCCGTGTCCTGTGATTTTTCAGTTTGGTGTGTCTCCGTGTTCGTGTCGTGTCCCGTGTCTGTATCAGTGTCCGTACTTCTTAACTTAGAGCCTTAAACGACTTCATGTCAATAATTATTGACTTAACTTCCTCCATCGAAACGACCTTCAACATTTCATGTTTCCTTTCCATACTAAGACTCGACAGAGTGACATGATTAAGGATCTCTGGTCTCACCTCTTTACAATCACAGAACAAATTCTAATAGAAATTATTGGCTTCCTCCTAGAAAATGCTTGGATTTGTTTCTCAGTGGTCATCATCCTTAAAAAGCCCCTCCACTATATTCATTCTCCTCTGATTCATAGTTTGAATATGAAAAAACTTGGTATTTCAATCCCCAAACTTACCCTTTACTCCCTTGATTTTTGGTAATAGAACATTTCTTCTCTATGAAAAAATATGTCGTACTCCTCCTTAAGGGGGTACGAGGTAATTTGGATAGATTATCGGTAATCTTGCAATTAAATTACCTGATAATCCAGATTGATTCATTTGTTTTGACAAAGACAGAGGTAATGTGGATTACCCCATATCAGGTGGCAATCTGGATTACCACCCCAAGGTAATCTTCTAATTTATTTTATTACACGATTAACCCTCTAACAAATTACACTGCTATTCCTAGTTTTATAATTTCCTAACACACTATTGTAACACAAATCCTAATCTATCAACCACCCACCGCGCCCGCGCACAGCCTTCCCGGAGCACCAAGCCCAGCCTTCTCGGAGCACCAAGCCCAACCTTCCCGTAGCACCAAGCCCAACCTTCCCGGAGCACCGCCCTCCTGCTGCTGCAAGAATATTTCTTGTTTAGTTTTTTTTTTAACTTATTGCATTATATTTACTTTTTCTATGTTGTACTCTTTGCAAGAATATTATTATTTTAATAGATTTTAATTTTTATTAAATAATTATGTTAATGTCAAAACTGAAAATATTGATATTAAATTCAAAATATAATTATATTTGATTAATTTATGTTATGTGTATTTTAAAAGGTATTTTAATAATATATATAATATAATTATATTTGATTAGTTCATTTTATAATTATTTAGAGGGTATTATAGTAATATATATACCTACATTACCTTGTAATCTTTTTAATATACCAAACAAGGTAATGTGGATTACCAATAATGTTATTTGTATATACCAAACAGGGTAATGTGGATTACCGGTAATTTAATTGGAAGTAATCTATCTACAAGGTAATCTAGATTACAGGTAATCTTTCACGGTAATGTGCTAAACGTGAAAGATTACCGGTAATCTAGATTACCTTGTAGATAGATTACTTCCAATTAAATTATCGGTAATCCACATTACCCTGTTTAGTATATACAAATAACATTACTGGTAATCCACATTACCTTGTTTGGTATATTAAAAAGATTACAAGGTAATGTCGGTATATTACTATAATACCCTCTAAATAATTATAAAATGAATTAATCAAATATAATTATATTTTGAATTTAATATCAATATTTTTAGTTTTGGCATTAATATAATTATTTTATAAAAATTAAAATCTATTAAAATAATTATAATATTCTTGCAAAAAGTACAATATAGAAAAAGTAAATATAATGCAATAACGTGGAGCTATCTCTAGACTCAGAGGGTGTTTTACGGTGTGGACAGCGGTTGTGCGTACCCGATGTGGGTAATCTGAGAAGGCTCATTCTAGAGGAAGCTCACAACTCCAAGTATTCCATCAATCCAGGAAGCACGAAGATGTATCAGGATTTGAAACAGTTGTTTTGGTGGGAAGGTATGAAGCGGGATGTGGCAGACTTTGTTTCCCGGTGCTTGGTGTGTAAGCAAGTGAAGGCAGAACATCAAAGACCTGCCGGGTTGTTGCAACCGTTAGAGATACCCACGTGGAAGTGGGAGATGATCACCATGGATTTTGTGACGGGATTACCCCGCAGTTTCCGAGGCTTTGACTCCATATGGGTGATTGTGGATCGACTGACCAAGTCGGCCCACTTCATTCCGGTTAAGACGGCTTACGGAGCGCCTCGCTATGCTCAGTTTTTCTTGGAGGTGATTGTGCGACTCCATGGTATGGAGTCTACATCATCTCGGACCGAGGTACTCAGTTCACCTCCCGGTTTTGCCGATCCTTTCAAGAAGCTTTAGGGACATGTCTTAATTTCAGTACGGCATTTCACCCTCAGACCGATGGGCAGTCAGAGAGGACTATTCAGATTTTGGAGGACATGCTCCGAGCTTGTGTGATGGATTTCGGCGATGGTTGGGATCCGTACCTTCCATTGATCGAATTCTCTTATAATAACAGTTATCAGGCCAGTATTGGAATGGCACCGTTTGAGGCTCTGTATGGTAGGAGATGTCGCTCCCCCATTGGGTGGTTTGAGAGTGGTGAAGCGGCTCTGTTGGGACCCGACTTGGTTCAAGATGCCATGGAGAAGGTGAAGTTGATCAGGGAAAGGCTGCAAGCGGCCCAGAGTAGGCAGAAGGCCTATACCAACAACCGGAGACGAGATTTGGAGTTCTCGGTTGGTGATCATGTGTTTCTCCGCATTTCTCCAATGAAGGGAGTTATGAGGTTCGGGAAGAAAGGGAAGTTGAGTCCCCGTTATATCGGACCTTTTGAGGTCTTGGATCGGATCGGAGCCGTGGCTTATCATCTGACACTTCCCCTGGAGTTATCTGCTATACACCCCGTCTTTCATGTGTCCATGTTAAGGAAGTACCTATCTGACCCCTCTCATGTGCTTGAGCATCAAGTGTTACCTCTGGATGAGAACTTAGCTTTTGAGGAGGAACCCGTGGCGAGTGTGGACCGTCAGGTGAGGAAGCTCCGATCTAAGGAAGTTGCTACAGTGAAAGTGGTTTGGCGGAACCACTTAGGTCCGGAAGCTACATGGGAGCCCGAGGAAGCCATGCGGGATAAGTATCCGCACCTTTTTCATGTTTCAGGTAATCTCTTTTCCCTTCTTTGTTTGAATTCGGGGTCTGAATTCTTTAAGGGGGGAAGATTGTAATACCTTGGGTAGTCTGAGTTTGTTTGAGTAAGAGATCACGGTACACTCGGGAAGATAGGACAAGTGGGCCCACCTCCCACCCCTTTTCCTCTTTCTTCCTTCCTTTCCCCCTCATTCCCGTCACTTTCTCTCCCCCTCATTTCCTCTCTTCTTCTTCTTCCTCATCCCCTTTCTTTCTTTCTTCTCTAAATCCAAAACCCAAACCCCATTAATCATCAAAGATCAAGCTACCTTTGTTCATCTAGTATATTGTGGGTAAGTGTAGTGTATTTCTTTTTCTCTCTTGGTGTATTTTCTCTCTAATTTTCGGTTTTGGGGTTTTAGGGCTTAAGATTGGGGTTTTTGATTTTGTTGTGATATTGAGGTTTGTGATGTGTTCTCTAGGGTCTCAACCAACTAGGGAAGCTCCGGGTACCTCATCCTAGCTCCGGGTGGTGTCTTGGAGCTCGTTGGAGTAATTTGTGAGTAATGAGTTATTTGTGGTTTATGTATGATTTTGATTGAATCTGTGAATTTCTTGTTATGATAGTTGATAGGGACTGAGATTGGTTGGTATATGATTGATATTGCATGTTGGTTGTGTTTGATTTGGATGGGTTGTGGTGAATATGTGGATTTGGAGATGATTTTCGCGAAGTTTTCCGCAGAATTTCGTCTCTGACCCAGGCTGTAATCGATTACAGCGATTTGGTAATCGATTACTGTAATCGATTACCACGACTCTGTAATCGATTACAGACTGCCTATTTTCACAAAAAATTTCTTCAGAACAAAATTTGAAGCTGGTAATCGATTACAGAGGCCTGTAATCGATTACATCAGTACAAATTTAACTTCAAATCCTTATACTTTTAAGTTATGTATTCAAATCCATTCGTTCACCACTACCCAAACTCGATACTGAAATGTTGTGATGATGATGATGAATTACTTATGCTGTGATTGTGAATGATATGTGCCACTAGCAGCGCTAAATAAGATAAAAATTGAATGAATTAAGAGATGGTAAAACAACCTGAGGAGGGGCATAGCTCGCGGGGTCGTAAATGGGAAACCTAATGAGGGGCATAGCTCGCGGGACATCCATACTGCCTATGAACATGAGTCGGGGCCGCGCTCCAGGTGTTCATAGGTTAAAAGCTACCAAGATAAAGAGACTGTATAAGAACGATGAAATTGATATTTATGTTATTGGATTATGTTGTAACTGCATTGTACTGTTATATGCTACATACACTGCTTATAACCTGTTTATTCACTGAGCGTATGACTCACCCATTCATACAATATGTTTTCAGATCAAGGTGCAGATCAAGGGACGGGTTCATCCGTTCCTCCGGGTTCTTAGATTTGGTGAGTCTCATGTGTTAGAGGCATTATGTAGTTTATTTCTAGTGTATGCTTCTTATGTTACAGACAGGATTCCTTGGACTAGGGTAGAGGATGAACGTTGTATAAGTCTATATAAGACTTATTGTTGTTGGGTGGATGTGTTAGACTTTCTCATGGTTCTGTATGACTTATATATGTTTAGATGTAGGGATTGTTTATGATGGTTTATGGATTAAGTTGTATGCTATAACCAGATTATATATAACCAGATTATATGTATGGATCTTATGTATGTGTGTATGTTATGGTAGTTGTGGTTATTGTTGTTTAACTGGTTTGTCGTGTGAATTACAAGTTAAGGCTGACATGGGACTCGATGTCCCTTGTGCCAGTCACGATCCGAGTTGGGTCGTGACAACTTCAGACCCTCTTCGTATTATGGAACTAGAGATTAGTCGTTGTCCACTTTAATGAGTGCGCTTATACAAATTATTGGATCCTTATTCGGGGGCTCTCCCGGTACAACAAAATAGGTTATCATGTTCATTGGGGACTCACCTAGTATAGTATAAATAGGTAGGTGGGAACATCGAGAGCTCAACAAGGTACAACAAAAGAGGACTATGAGTCCCATGCATGCCTTGAGTCCTAAATGGGAAACCTCAAAGATGGATACTCCTCTGCTAGACGAGAAATACACCACCAACTTAAAACCTTTAAGTGGCTAAATCTAGACTAACCGAGCTCAACCGGTACAACAAAAGAGGACTATAGGTCCCATGCATGCTTTGAATCCTAAATGGGAAACCTCAAAGATGGATACTCCTCTGCTAGACGAGAAATGCACCACCAACTCAAACCTTTAAGTGGCTAGATCTAGACTAACCGAGCTCAACCGGTACAACAAAAGAGGACTATGGGTCCCATGCATGCTTTGAATCCTAAATGGGAAACCTCGCTCAAAGATGGATACCCCTTGCTAGACGAGAAATGCACCACCAACTAAAACCTTTAAGTGGCTAGATCTAGACTAACCAAAGGTTCCATCATCATAATCATCATAATCATCATCGTACCATCTATGAAACCCCACTTTCTTCGAGCCCAGAGCAAGATTTTCACGGTTCTGGCCCATTCATCATAGTTTTCTCCATGCAATTTCACTTGTGTGTTCACATTCTTGGGATTGTCGCTCGCATCGACGTCATAAACCGAGTAAGATATCTTCACACCTTCCTTTGAGGCATGCATCTAGTTCCTGCATGTTCTTATTCTTCTCTATTTACCGCCATTGTGGCAATTTTGTCAAGTATCATAGCGTGACTTACTATAATACCATGCCAAAATGCTTCTCACTCTCTTGTCTTATTACAAAATGAATATCAGTATACATATACACCCTGTGAGCCACGATTACAGAGCGCAAACAAAGAGCAACAAATATGAAACATATCATACCTGCCTTTTTTGTCATGATTCTAAATCCTATCTCGTGCTATAATTGATACATAAAGATACAGTAATGTTTGACGTACAACAGAAATATGTCCAACTTGTATCCAACGTGTGTTATCCATGTTACAGGATGTGTACTATACATATATGTGATATACGTATAACACACATTCTGTAACATGGATAACACACGTTGGATATACAAGTTGGACGTATTTCTGTTGTATGTCAAGTATTATTGGATAAAGATATTATACGTGCTATATGCTAACAATCAGCTCAATCAACTTAGTTACTACCACAATCTCAAACTGATTCGGTCCTAGTATTCTGGCCGAGGATATTCCAGTAATAAGGTAACACTGTTTTTATCAACAGTGACATTATTTCTTCATCTAGCGAGTGCTACCACAATGGTTTCAACACAATAAAGCTGGAAAAAAAGCAAGATAAAATCAATAATTAGATAAATTGGCAACAATTCATGTCAAAGTATACACATAAATTTGGTTAGCAAGATTATGGTTCTTTGCAAAAAATTATTTTTGTCAAAATGAATTTATTTAATGCTATTTTCGTTGGAACTAAAAAGATATATAATTAAATTTCTCAAGATAAAGAAAAAGGAGTTGTTTCATTATAAATAATAATTTTATTGATGTTCATTATAAAGCAAAATGTATTAATCATGGAATTCTTTAAATTTGATTCCTCAATTGATAGGCAATTATAAGATTATTATTCCCTACCTTAAAGATAGTCTTATAGAAGCCTTGTGTGTCGACTTTGCTCTTCAAATCGACAGATTTGGCATTATACCAGAGGACTAATGCCAAAATGGAATGTGCCAAAACCTAATAAATTGAAAATAAAAATAAAGTTCAAAATTTATTAAAATAACCAAACAAATCTACTTTAACTTCATTGAAATAGGATAATAATGGTTTGGTTTGTGATGGATTTACCTCAATCCAATCCCACCCCAGCCCACAACTAATTTATTAGTATAATTAATCTAACTATATCACTTCAACCGGTAGGTTTAAAAATGACTAATATTAATTTGACATTTAAGAGTAGATATCCCAATAAAAATTATCACTGAGCACACATCCTGGAATGGAGTGAATGTCCTTTGGAATACAATAATGCTTGACGTACAACAAATATACGTATAGCACACATCCTGTAACATGGATAGCACACGTTGGATACAAGTTGAACGTATTTCTGTTGTACGTCAAATATTGCTGCTTTGGAATATATACAATTGAATATTTGTTAAATGTTGTCATATGTATAATGGAATATCAGTCAAATGACACAACAAATTAGATTTTTTGATCATAATTACTTAACCCATTAAAATTTCAATAATTATTTGGACTAAAAAAAGTCAAAATAGATTCATTGACTGTATTGACTGATTTACCATTAAAACCAACTCCCATGGATACTCCATCTAATTACCGTTATCTTGTTTACAACCTACTCATGAGGAAGGGTATTTGAGACAAGCAATAATAGTAAGCTATATAAGTAAGTAAAATATTACCATGACAATTTTGGTCCATAGTAAGGGAGATGATGCTCCCACTAAGATGGCACCTCCATAAGCCATTTCAAGAAGCGAAACACATAACCAAAACACCTGGAGTTAATAAGGACAAATACATGGTATATGAGAATTAATATATTGAAAAGCTAAGGTATATGGAAATAAATTATGTTAAGGTACATTCATTTAAAAAAAACAATTATTCTCAACAATTGACCTTCATATAGAAGCACTGTGAAGAAAAATAATATGACAACTAATATTCCTTAAAACTCCTTATAAATTTTTTTGTTGATAATTAGTGAAAGTCCAAAATTCTTATATATTATCATGAAAAACTTTTAAATATTTTCAATAATCACTAATTATCAAAGTTACTTTTTTGACAATAATTTTATAAAAACTTTTAATGTTTAAATTGTTAAAAATAGTCCTTTATATTATAGTGATTAGTTTTATATGTATCAAATTTCTTCATGTTCTAGAATTTCCAAAAATATTTTATGAAGGAAGTATTGCCAATACTTATTTTTGTAAACAGTATTATTATTGTTGCATAAATGGAAATTCTATTGAGACATTCAATTGTAATTTTATGCGATGGCGAAGTCATTATAAGAGGGGACTATTAGCTACCATCCCATCCAATAATCAAAACGAGAAATATTTAGTGAACAATGGAATGGATAACCAACCAAACCAGCTAATGGACCCACTGGATAACCTTTGGTCCAAAAATTTATCTCTAAGTTGTTAGTTTTTAGTGTATTGAAATATTTGTGGCCCAAAATCTTTATATGAGTTGATTTTAGCTGGTTTTTTATTGTGCAAATAACAACACTCATTCAAAAATGGGTGTCCAACGAGACATTAACTTTTAAATATCAAATAATCTTATTCTTTTTAAGATGTAAAAATTGTATATGCCTAAGAACTAATTATTAAGATATTTCCTGAGAGAGGAAAATATACCCGCTTAGCACCTATCCGTACTGCCAAAGTTTGGATTCCTCCAGCTTTGTCTCCTTCAATATCAGGTATATCCTATTTATATTATATTTCAGCAAACACATGGTGTTAATTATATCATTTATATTTTAAGCTCATTAAAAAACAAATGCTTATTTTATTTAAGGACCTAGAAGCTTATATATGCAATAATGTTTATCGTACAACAGAAATACGTTCAATTAATTTCCAACATGTGCTAAATATGATACAAAATGTGTGCTATACGTAATGTATTATACATATATCACACATTATATCTTATATATAGCACATATTGAATATTAGTTGAACGTATTTCTGTTGTACGATATGCATTATTGATATGCATATGTGTACCTTGACCAATCCAATAATTATACAGAAAACGGTCTTCATCGCAAGAAAAAGATAATAGACCGTGGAAAAGTAGCTGTCCTCTTCAGTACGTGGGTCTGGATATCATGACATGAATTTGAACCGGAAAAACAAAACACATAAAGTTTCTTTAAATTATTTACTTTTTTACAAAAAAAAAAAAAAACACATTATTCACATATTTAATTTTATTAATAAGTGTCCTAAGAATACTAAAATCAATAAGTTTTAATAAAGTTTAAATATTATTATTGAGTCTCTTATATATTGAAAATAAAAAGATGCATATTTTCAATGAGAGTATTGCTACTTTTACTACCTTAATAAATTTCATATGAACAATTATCAGCAAAAGTCATTATTTTAATATTTAAAAGTGTATACCTCATTTAGATATCCACCTAGTTACCATAACATTTAATGGTGATAAATTTGAGACAATTGAATATTAAATAAAACTGGTCAATTTTAAACAATTTTAATATATATTAGGAAACTAGACACCACAACTATCACATATCATGTTATAACACAAGATTACTATTGTTATAAGTTAAAAAGTGTCTTTACTTTTTGTTTTTCTTACTTTTAATTCTTTCCTAAATGCTTCTTTTAGACAGTTTAGTAGGATAACATATACCTTCATGTGAAGAAAAGCTGCAAGAGTATTTAATATCATCGGATAAGTTACCGAGTACACCAATGTCATTGATGTAAATCTCTTCCATCTTAGTAAAGGCAACTGAAAATAAAGTTTAAAAGAAAATAAAGTTATTATCAGAACAATCAACAATTAATGTATTCACCATTAAGCAAGTTTTATTTTTATAAATGTTTGGTTGATAATTTTTTGGGATAACCATTAATTAGACACCACTTTAGTAACATTAGATGTATCTTGTGGTTAAAAGTTATCCCAAAAAATTGTTAACCTAACTTCTTTTTTTCCATTTTCCAAATATGAGAGCATCCTCAAAAAATTGAAGTGTACATGTCATTGTCTTTCAACCCTCATAATATATATTTCGGAGTTAAGAAATATAATAACACAATTAAAATTTGAAGATGAGAAACGCGCGGAGCTGAAGATAAATATTCTTGACAAAAAATAGGAATATCTTTTTTATGTGAAGTATTACAATCTCTCATAATACAGGAAAGAACAAACACACTAGAAAGTAAATTTAGAAAAGATCTAATATTTTTTATCTCTCAAACATTCATATAAACATACACACCTCTCTTTTTTATTCTATTTTTGTGTTTTTTAATGATGATTCAGCTCCTCTATTTATAATTTCTTATAGGCGATGCTTATAAAGCAAATTGTAGACCTATACAATGTAATAGAAGTTGTCATCACCACTTGTTTGTTTTCAAATTTTGACCAATGTCTTTATTCATGCTTGGTTTGTGCTTATCCTTTTGAGTATGTTAGCTTGTTTTGACTTTTCTAATGATGAATATGATAAAATGATTTTCAAATTGAACACTCTACGTACTACTATAAACAAACAATCAGAAATGATTGGCATACATCGGTATTTTATCCATCAAGCATCCATCAGAGATTATTATCATTAAATAGGGAGGGATATGTGTGCGAATTTGAATTTTGTTTTAAATGGTGGACTCACAAATCACATAATGCTTAATGGATGGTTGATGGATGTGTGTTTGATGTACATGTAGTACTATTGATAAACAATGCACTAACTAGATTGTACTTGCACATCATAGTATGACTTTAATATTTTAACAATCTCTTACTTAAAGTCATATTTTAGTGTGCTTTAAAATTTTCGTCTACCTTCATTATTTTTATGTTGCTTATATTTCAATAGACCGAGAAAAAGGATCTACACAATGCAAATTTTCTACATTAATTCACTTTGACAGGATATCGACAAGATTCTCTTTAGTGTGAATTTTCAGCATATCCACTGTCTCTTCCTCCCCACTTCAAGAACAAAATGATATTGAACGCCTATGTGTTTTATCCTTGAATGAAATGTTGCATTCTTTGCAATGTGCAAGGCACTCTAACTGTCACAATAAACAAGAACTTTGACCTGCATGTGCTCGAGTTCCTCCATTAATCTTTGCATCCAAATTGCTTCCTTACAAGCTTGTGTAACTGCCATATGTATATATTCAACTTCTGTGGTAGACAATGCTACAATAGTCTGTAACTTAGATAATCAGCTCACAGTTCCTCTTGCAAGTGTAAACACATAGTGGATTTTCTTTTATCATGATCACTTGCAAAATTTGAGTTGACAGACATATCCTTTGACAATAAAATTTGATCCTCCAAAACATAAAACAATATTGAAGGTTCCTTTAATATATCTTAGAATCCTCTTAATAGCATTCAAGTTTTCTCTGCCCTATATCTGCCATGAACCGACTGACCAACTCAACTACTTTGAACAATATCTGGCCTCGTACAAATCATAGCGTACATAAGGCTTCCCATTGTCGATGCATACAATACTCAAGACATTTTCATCCTCTCCGATTCACTGCTAGGGCTCATTTTCAATGATAACTTAAAATTGACAAGAAAAGAGGTAGATATTTACTTACATTCTTGCATGTTGAAGCGCCGCAAGACCTTCCTCAACTAATTCTCTTGGGATAGCCAAATCTTCCTATCTTTTCTGTCTCGTTGAATTTGCATCCCTAAAATATTTGTTGCGGGTCCCAAGTCCTTCATACCACACTCTCTAGCTAATTGTGTCTTCAATTCTTGGACTCGGTCTTTGCCATGTCGTCCACGTACAATAGCAAAACGATGAAATCATTATCATCAAACCTTTTGTAGTACAATGGTCTAAACAAACTTTGTTGTAACAAAAGTTATTACTGAAGAAATCAAATCTCTTGTACCAACACCTAGGCACTTGTTTTAAGCCATACACAGAGATTTGGTTAACATGCAAGTCAAGTTTCTTTGTCATGTTCTTTAAAACCTTTTGGTTGGAGAATATATCTCTTCTTCAAGTTCACCATGAAAAAAGTTGATCTAATTGTTCTAGATGTAAATCAAATGCAGCACATATAGCCAGAACTGCTCTAAATGTAGTAATTCTAACCTATTTCATTGAAATCAATACCTTCTTTTTTTAGTTTTTTAAATCAATACATTCTTTCTGAACAAATCCTTTAGCCACCAGCCCCGCATGATACTGCTCTACTTGATTGCTGCTATCTTGTTCGATCTTGAAAACCCATTTATTACCAATGGTTTTTCGTCCATCTAGGAGCGGAACAAGTTTCCACGACTTATTTCTATGTAATGCTTCCATTTCTTCATGCATTTTTTATCCACAGAGAAGCATCTGAATTGTTCAGAGCCTTTTTATAAGTTGATGACTCTCCTTCTTCTATTAAAAGACAATACAAATCATGGTTAGTCATCACATAGTCTGAGTGCCATAATAGTGGTCTTGTCTGATGTGATGATCGTCAGATTTCAACACCATTGACATCATCTAGTACTTGTACCTCATGTTCTGGTCCTAGTTTAGAAGAATCATCATTTTCTCCATATTTATCATTTATATGAATTGTAGTAGTCTCTTTAGCATTGTTGTATTTCTCCTACTCCTTTTGCAATTCCTATTATGCAAATATTACATCTCTACTGACAATAACCTTGTAGGAAATTGAGTCTCAAAATGATACCCCTTAACATTGTCAACACAATCCAAGAAGATACATTTTCTAGACTTAGGATCCAATCAACTTTGGTCTTTCTTGGGAATTTTACATCACATACACAGGACAACCGAATACATGTAGAGAAGAATAATATGTTGGTTTTCCTTGCCACATCTCCATAGGTGTTTTTAACCCTAAAGACATTGATGATGATCGACTTATCACGTAGCAGGCAGTTCTAACAGCTTCTACCAAGAAAGACTTGGCCAAACCTGTAGTTGGCAACATAGCTTGAGTTCTTTCAAGGAGAGTTCTCTTCATCCACCCTCCTACACCATTTTGTTGAGGAGTATATGCAATTATGAATTGCCTTTGGATGCCTTCCTATTTGCAAAATTCAAGGAAATCACTATATGTGTATTCTCCTAATTTATCTGTCCTCAAGCACTTGATTTTCTTTTCAATTTAAAGCTCTACTTGTGCCTTGAACTGCTTGAATATTGGGAACACATCTAACTTCTCTTGATGGGAAATACCCCAATTTTCTAGAATATTCATCAATAAATGAGACAAAATACTCTACCCTTCCTTGAGACAATTCTGGTCATTCCCACACATACGAAGGAATCAAGTATAGAATGTGTTTGCTTCTAGCAGTAGATCTTTCGAACTTCAATCTATGTTGCTTACTCGTCACACAGTTCTCAAAGAAAGGTAATTTTACTGTTTTGAGCCCATGAATGAGATTGCAATCTACAAGAATCTGCAATCCACATTCCAACATGTGGCCTAATCTTTGTGCCACAACATCGTTGTGTCTTCATCTTCATTGGTTGAAGCAAATGATGCATCTACTTTTTGCAACGTATCTCCTAGAAGCTTGTAAATATTGGTCCCAATCTTTTCTGCTTTCATCACCACTAGAGCACCTTTTGTAATTTTCAAGATTCCATTTTCAATATGAGCCTTGAAACCAAGGTCATCCAGTTTCTCAATTGACAAGTTTTTCTCAAGCTTTTCACATGACATACCCCTTGAATTGTACAAATAGAATCACCAAATATTTTTATTTTGACAGTCCCAATACCAACAATTTCTAAGGCATGATCGTCTCTCATGAACACAAATCCTTATGAGATAGGCTCATAGGTACAAAACCAGTCACGGGTAGG
>RYYW01000013.1:171143-199392 GCA_013621005.1 Aeschynomene evenia | reverse complement strand
TCCACTTTCCCTCTTGAGAATCTGTTTTTAAGCAGGAAAGAGCTCAATCTATCGTACCAAGCTCTTGGAGCTTGTTTCAGACCATAGAGAGCCTTTGTAAGCTTGAATACATGATCCGGGAATGCATCATTCACAAAACCAGGAGGTTGTTTTACATAAACTTCCTCAGAAAGGTATCCATTCAAGAAGGCAGACTTAACGTCCATCTGATAGAGTTTGAAACCTTTGTGTGCAGCAAAAGCTAGCAACATTCTGATAGCTTCCAATCTTGCGACTGGAGCGAAAGTTTCATCATAGTCTATCCCTTCTTGTTGGTTGTACCCTTGTGCAACCAATCTGGCCTTGTTTCTCACGACTTGACCGTTTTCATCAAGTTTGTTTCGAAACCCCATTTAGTCCCAATGACACTCTTTGCCTTTGGGTTTCTGAGTCAGTTTCCAAACTTGATTTCTCTCGAATTGGTCAAGTTCATCCTGCATGGCATTTACCCAGCTAGGATCATCTAACGCCTCTTCTATGGAATCTGGTTCAAGTTCAGAAACCATAGCAAGATTTGTATAGTTCCTTCTGGTTCTTACGCCACTTTCTGGATTGCCCAAGACTTCATTCTGAGAGATGTTCTTCAAGTCTCTTGAACCTCTGATCCCTTTAGGAGTAGGGTTCTGAGAACGAGACACAGAAGGTTCTCTTCTGAGTCATCAGAAGCTTGTCCTTCTGAGAATCTAGGTTCCATTGTATTTGGAGAAGTAGATTCTCTAGGTTCTGGAGCTTTGATGATGTTACTAGATTTTTCTTTAGATGAAGATGATTGTTCCATGGGTTGGAAGTCAGTCTCATCATCTATAAGAATTTTTCCTTTTGCTTTCTCAGAAGAGATGTTGAGTTTCTCAAATTCATCTTCTAAGTTAGCATCTTTCTGAGACAGGTCCTTACTAAGTTCTTTGAACTTAATATGGATTGTCTCTTCAACACATTTACTCCTTTTGTTATATACTCTGTAAGCTTTAGAGACTGAGGAGTATCCTAGGAAGTATCCATCATCGGACTTAGGATCAAACTTAGAGAGTTTGTCCTTTGTGTTGAGAATAAAACAAGAAGAACCAAATACATGGAAATAAGAAATGTTTGGTATTTTATTCTTCCACAGCTCGTAAGGTGTCTTTTTCAGAATTGGTCTCAGAAAGACTCGATTCTGAATGTAGCATGAAGTATTAACTGCTTCAGCCCAGAAACCTTTTGAAAGTCCACTTTCTAAGAGCATTGTTCTTGCCATCTCTTGAAGACTTCGATTCTTCCTCTCAGCTACCCATTTTGTTGAGGAGTTCTGGGAGATGAGAATTCGTGAGCAATGCCCAGATTTTCACAAAGCTTTTCAAAAGCATGATTCTCAAATTCACCACCATGATCTGATCTAATGGCATGAATGTGCGAATCCTTTTCAGTTGAAACTCTTTTCGCAAATGCTTTGAACTTCTCAAAAGTTTCTTCCTTAGAAGCTAGAAAGAAAACCCAAGTGAATCTGGAGTAATCATCCACTATGACAAGACCATAGCGTTTTCCAGAAAGGGAAGCCGTTCTGGTTGGTCCGAAGAGATCCATGTGGAGCAGTTCCAGTGGTTTCTGAGTAGAAATACCACTTTTACTGGGAAAGGAAGCCTTGGTCTGTTTCCCTTTTTCACAGAAGTCGCAGGTTGCATCCTTCTGATACTTAATTCTGGGAAGGCCTTTACAAGTCCTTTCTGAGAGAGTTCAGAAAGAAGTCTCATATGGGCATGACCAAGTTTCTTATGCCATAGCCATTTGTCTTCTTGGACAGAGACAAGGCATTCCACATTTTGATCCTTTAGATCATCCAGATGGATAACATAAATGTTACCAACACGTTTTCCTTCCAGAACGACCTTGTCATTTGTGAGATTAATCACATGACAATACTTGGCATAAAACTCAACCTTTAAGCCTTTGTCACAAAATTGACTAATGCTTAAGAAATTGTGAGTTAAGCCATCGACCAAAAGTACATCTGAGATTTGGTGAGAGGAATCCTTACCAACATCTCCGATTGCAGTGACTCTTCCCTTAGCTCCATCACCGAATCGCACTGTTCCGCCCTTTTTGGGCTTGAGGCTTCTGAACCAGTGCTTGCTTCCAGTCATGTGCCTCGAGCAGCCACTGTCAAGGTACCACTGCTCATCGTGGTGGTGAAGCAGTGCTCGATGATGTACCTGCAGTCACAAAGTTAACGGATTTAGGTACCCATTCTTTGTTGGGTCCTTGCTTGTTAGCTTTCTTGGACTTTTGCCTTCTTTTCTTAGAGGGGTCATGGTTTTGAGATTCAGAGACCTTTTGTTTGCCCTTTTCAGAAGCACTTGCTTTCTGAGAAGTTTTTCCCTTCTGAGAGGGGTTAGTCTTCTTAGAAGGCTTTGCTTTCTGAGTTTTCTTTTGAGCCTTCTGAGGCTTAGAGATTTTTCCTTTTTCCAGCATAGGACATTTTTCAGAACCATGGCCACTCTTAAAACATGCGATGCACGTGCGAGGTGTTTTAGTTAAGTATGGATCAATATCATTTGGTTCGAAGATTTCTTCATAACCAAGTCCACTCTTATCCTTGTAAGGTCTTTGACCACCAAGCAAGAGTGTCATCATTTTTTCACCCTTGACCATCTTAACTAAGTCAGAAGTGAGAAGCTCATTTGTCTTTTGTAATTCTATCAAAGCCAGTTCGGCTTTTTCAACAGTTACAGAGGACATTGTTTCTAAAGCTTGATAGAGGTTGTGACTTTCAAGATATCTATTTTTAAAGTCATCCCTTTCAAGCCTTAGGTTCTCTACTTCTTGAATTAGTCTAGCATTTTCAGCTTCTAAGGATTTAAAAGACTTTCTTAGTTTGCTGAAATTGTTAGCTAATTCGTTTGAGTCTCTCAGGAGCTCTTCATAGAGTTCTGAGATCTCATTGTATGAGTATGAGAGAGGAGGAGAGTTTGGTACCTCTTCTGACTCAGATTCTGTTTCCAGAACATAGTCAGTACCGGCCATGAAGCAGACATTAGCTTCCTCTTCACTTTCTGACTCAGAGTTTTCCTCTTCTGAGTCACTCCATGTAGCAGCCATTGCCTTCTTCTTCTTCTTGGAAATGAACTTCTTCTTTCCCTTGTTCTGAGGGCACTCTGTTCTGAAGTGGCCCTTTTCTCCACAGCCGAAACATGTGGCATCAGAAGGCTTTGACTTTCCTTTTCTAGGGGTGATCTCTTTGTCTTTGCTTGGTCTTCTCTTCCAAGCTTTCTTCATCTTCCTTACTAGAAGAGAGATGTCATCTTCATCGGAATCTGAGTTTTGATCGTCTTCAGACTCAGATATTTCTTCATCCTTTAGGGCTTTTGAAGTTTTTTTGATCTGACTTTTCAGAGCCAGAGCTTTCTGAGGTGTTGAGGATGAAGATGGTCCTCCAAGTAGTCCTTCAAGCTCAATCCCGTGAGTTCTGAGTGAGCCAAACAATACATCTAAACCCAGCTGATTTAGATCCTTTGCTTCTTGGATTGCTGTCACCTTTGGGCGCCACTTGGCAGAGAGGCTTCTGAGAATTTTCCTCACCATCTCAGCGTTGGAGTAGGTCTTTCCCAAGACCTTTAGCTGATTTATGATGTGGAGAAATCTTATTGACATGTTGTCAATAGTTTCCTCAGGTTGCATGCAGAAGGACTCGTACTTATGTACGAGCATTGATACCTTGGTTTCCTTGACTTCATCATTTCCTTCGTGCAGCATGTGTAATCTCTCCCAAATTTCTTGAGCGGTATCACACGACACAATCTTGTCGTATTCTACCTTGGGCAAGGCGCAGAGAAGAATGTATTTAGCTTTGAAGTTGAGTTGTATCTTCTCCTTCATCTCTTGAGTCCATTCGTCCTTAGGGACTCGTCTTGTATAGGTTCTGAGTGCTGGAGGTGCCACTCCTGGCTCAGCGTCTGTTGCAACTACATCATCCTCTGTAATTGTCTGCAGAGGCTGATAGTCTCCATTCTCGATCCTATCCCATAAGTCCAAACTAGTGTGCTTGATGAACAGCGTCATCCTGTCACGCCAGTAGTCGAAGCTGTCTCCGAGAAACATCGGAGGTCTGTTTATTGAAGCCCCATCTGATATGAATGCAGCTGGTGAGTTCATATTTCCCTTCGTGGATCTTTTTCCTTGACACTGCGAAGTGATCAACCCCTTAAGGACCGAGCTCTGATGCCAATTGAAAGTGTATGTGGGCACGAGAAGGGGGGGGGTTGAATCGTGCAAGTTTTAAAAATTGCTTGTTAAAACTTTTACTTAGAAAGCTGTTTTTACTCAGAAGGTATGATTAAGAGTTTGCAGCGAAAAATGCTTTCTGAGAAGATTAAATTTCTGAGAACTTATTCTTTCTAAGAAAGTTCCTTTCTGAGAGATTTTAAGAAAAAGACTTAAGGTTTGAGTTTCTTAAAGGCTTTCTGATTTTGATCAATAAGGTTTTCACGATACCTCTCAATTAGAATCGTGATAGAGTTTTTCTCAAAATTTATGCAAGTAAAAAGCAAGGGAGAAAAGCTTAACACAAAGAATTTTATACTGGTTCGGTTATAACCAACCTACTCCAGTCCTCAACCTTCAGTTGAGAGTTCTTAGATATTCTTCTTAATGTGCCTTCTCAGACAACACTGCCTTTACCAAGTAAGGGGCTTCCACCACTTCACAACCCGAAGTGGATTTCCTTGCCTCACACTAGAGGACTTCCTTGCCTTAAACACTTAAGGACTTCCTTGCCTCACAACAGAGGACTTCCTTGCCTTAATCAATTAAGGACTTTGAACTTTGCCTCAAACACTAGAGGACTTAAACTTGCCTTCACACAAAGAAGGACTTAGCGTTTTTCGAAGGTTTGATTTGATCGAAAATAACTACCAAGACTAAGTTACAAACCTAGTTTTACACTTAGTAGACTTCTAGAATTAACTTACAAATGTAAGAATTTACACCAATTCAGAACTAGAAGATTTTGCAAAGTTAGATAAACAATTTCGTAAAAATTGTCTTTCTGAGAAAGTTCTAAGTTTTCGCAAAATGATTTTCAATTCAACAGAGTTTTGGCACGTTTAATCAAGATTTTTAGCGCAAGAGTTTCGTCACATTGCTCTGGAATTGAACTCATATATATAGGCATCAAAGAGCCGCGAAATTAGAAGCTTTCACTTTGCTTATGTGGCTGTGTCTTTTTCAGAACGCCTCCCTGCTACAGTCAGCGCAAAATGAGGAACTTTTCAGAACTGCACAGTGCGCGTGTTCCCACTTCCTTGGCTAGTTGTAGCGAGCTTTCTGAGACTTTTTGTGCTTCCTTGAGTTCAGACACTTGGTTGCTTCTGAGTCCAACCTTCTAAGAGTTGTACGGACTTCTGAGGCAAACCTTCTGAGGGAAGACCCTTCTGAGAACTACTGGTCGCAAGGTCTTCTGAGACCTTTCTGAGGCGACAGTGTTCTTTCCTCAGAAACATGTTTTCACCTTCAGCGCTTCTGAGACATCCTTTCTGATATCTTTGGCGCTATGATTTTATCAATTGATTTCAAGGCTACTTGATGTTTTGTCTTGGTCCTTGCTCATGGCATTGCAATAATTTATAGCTTTCTGAGACACTTAGCGCACATATTAGCAAAACCTTAAGTAAAATTTTATACTTATAGCTTACCTTGTTATCATTAAAACTTTCATAACTCTAAGAGAATTATGCTTAATTCTCTCAGAAGGGTTCTGGAGCTTACACTTATTACAGCATCCTTTGGTTATCTACAACATCCTAGTGACTAAAATGGAGCCATTGACCAAAGTAAGACCTAATGAAGCTCAATGCATTAAATTAGGAATAAAATAGGCTCATTACATCATCCTTTGGTTATCTACAACATCCTAGTGATTAAAATGGAGCCATTGACCAAAGTAAGACGAAATGAAGCTCAATACACTCAATTAGGATCAAAATAGGCTCATTACATCATCCTTTGGTTATCTACAACATCCTAGTGATTAAAAAGGAGCCATTGACCAAAGTAAGACCTAATGAAGCTCAATACACTCAATTAGGACCAAAATAGGCTCATTACATCATCCTTTGGTTATCTACAACATCCTAGTGACTAAAATGGAGCCATTGACCAAAGCAAGACGAAATGAAGCTCAATATACTCAATTAGGATCAAAATAGGCTCATTATATCATCCTTTGGTTATCTACAACATCCTAGTGATTAAAAAGGAGCAATTGACCAAAGTAAGACCTAATGAAGCTCAATACACTCAATTAGGACCAAAATAGGCTCATTACATCATCCTTTGGTTATCTACAACATCCTAGTGACTAAAATGGAGTCATTGACCAAAGTAAAGACCTAATGAAGCTCAATACACTCAATTAGGAACAAAATACGCTTATTACATCATCCTTTGGTTATCTACAACATCATAGTGACTAAAATGGAGCCATTGACCAAAGTAAGACCAAATGAAGCTCAATACACTGAATAAGGACCAAAATAGGCTCATTACATCATCCTTTGGTTATCTACAACATCCTAGTGACTAAAATGGAGCCATTGACCAAAGTAAGACGAAATGAAGATCAATACACTCAATTAAGACCAAAATAGGCTCATTAAATCATCCTTGGGTTATCTACAACATCCTAGTGACTAAAATGGAGCGATTGTCCAAAGTAAGACCAAATGAAGCTCAATACACTCAATTAGGACCAAAATAGGCTCATTACATCATCCTTTGGTTACCTACAATTTTCTAGTGACAAAAAAGGATGAATTGACCAAAGTAAGACCAAATAGAGCTCAATACACTCAATTAGGACCAAAATAGGCTCATTACATCATCCTTTGGTTACCAACAGCTTTCTAGTGACTAAAATGGATGAATTGACCAAAGTAAGACCAAATGAAGCTGAATACACTGAATAATGACCAAAATAGGCCTAATGAAGCTCAATACACTCAATTAGGACCAAAATAGGCTTATTACATCATCCTTTGGTTATCTACAACATCCTAGTGACTAAAATGGAGCCATTGACCAAAGTAAGACCTAATGAAGCTCAATGCACTCAATTAGGAACAAAATAGGCTCATTACTGTAAGCTCCAACACCCTTCCAAGAAGTGTTAATGATTGGAAATCATTAAAGACTTGGTTTTGAATGATAACAAATTAATATAAGGAAAATATTTTGTTAGAATGATTTAATGGGTGTTCATATGTGCAGTGAGAAAGCTATTTGAGATAGCTAAAATACACAAGAAAGTTGGAACTACAAGCACTCAAAGCACATGGTTCTAGAAGCGCAAGAAGAAAGAAGAACAAAGCCTCTCAAAAGGAAATCAAGGCATGAGAAAGCTATTGAGCAACCTGCGAAGAAGACATGAGAAAGCGCTCTGAGAAATGCACTCAGAATCTTCTTAGAAGGATGCACAAGATGTTTCTTAGAAGGACCTATTCTCAGAAGATCGCCTTCACTCAGAAGATGCGAGAACCTTCTGAAGAAAGCACTTCTAGAAGATTGGAGAAATCTGCAATATCAGAACACTTCAAGAATAGGTTTCTGGAAGCTAAGAAGTTCAAGTTTCTGATAAAGAAACTGTTCATAAACCGAGAAGATATCAAGACCATGAAGACTTCTCGAAAGCATTCTCCAAGAAGCCAAGAAAGTCTTCTAAGAAGACTTGAAAGTTTATGAGAAAGCCGAGCTCCAGAAAGCTGTCCTAGAAGATTAAATGGAAGCATCGGATTTTGATAAGAATCATTCAGAAAGCACTCAAGGAAATCAAGATCTATATTAAAGTACTTTCTGAGGCAGCATAAGAGACTTTCTGAGTAAGTATCAGAAGATACACCTTCCGGAGAAGGTTCAGAAAGCCAGCATCTGAGAAGCTCTCAGAAGCTGTGAGCTTATGAGAAAGCTGTCCAAGAAGTTCCTTCAAGAAGCTGAGAAAAATCTACATCTGAGGAGTCACCCTCTGATCTAATCAAGGCATCTTGAATGAGAAGATACATCATTAAGGAAAGAAGAAATTCTTTTAGAAACTTCTCTTCGGGATAGTCAAGACACATCAAGAAGATGCATCAGCCTTCTCATGAAGTGCTGACTTGGTTATGAGATAGCAGTTTTCTCAGAAGGCTGAATAGAATTTGTGAGAAGCAAAAATTCTCAGAAAGCAGTCCTCTCAGAAAGCTCTCAGAAGGCAGTCCTCTCAGAAAGCTCTCAGAAGACAGTCCTCTCAGAAAGCTCTCAGAAGGCAGTACTCTCGGAAAGCTCTCAGAAGGCAGTCCTCTCAGAAAGCTCTCAGAAGGCAGTACTCTCGGAAAGCTCTCAGAAAGCAGTCCTCTCAGAAAGCTCTCAGAAGACAGTCCTCTCAGAAGGTAGTCTCTCAGAAGGACATATCAGAAAGTCTTGGGAACTGTGCACAACGGCTATAATCTGGAAAAGGCTATAAATAAGCTCCCAACAAGACACAAAGTGAGCTTGCACGTTGCTACAATGCTGCCAAATTTCCTAGTGATGTTAGAACATTAATTCAACTTTATAACACATCACTAACAACATCTAGGGTCACTCTAAGGAACCAAATGAAGCTCAATACATTGAATAAGGACCAAAATAGGCTCATTACATCATCCTTTGGTTATCTACAACATCCTAGTGACTAAAATGGAGCCATTGACCAAAGTAAGACGAAATGAAGATCAATACACTCAATTAAGACCAAAATAGGCTCATTACATCATCCTTGGGTTATCTACAACATCCTAGTGACTAAAATGGAGCCATTGTCCAAAGTAAGACCAAATGAAGCTCAATACACTCAATTAGGACCAAAATAGGCTCATTACATCATCCTTTGGTTACCTACAATTTTCTAGTGACTAAAAAGGATGAATTGACCAAAGTAAGACCAAATAGAGCTCAATACACTCAATTAGGACCAAAATAGGCTCATTACATCATCCTTTGGTTACCAACACCTTTCTAGTGACTAAAATGGATGAATTGACCAAAGTAAGATCAAATGAAGCTGAATACACTGAATAAGGACCAAAATAGGCTCATTACAACATCCTTTGGTTATCTACAACATCCTAGTGACTAAAATGGAGCCGTTGACCAAAGTAAGACGAAATGAAGATCAAAACACTCATTTAGGACCAAAATATGTTCATTACATCATCCTTGGGTTATCTACAACATCCTAGTGACTAAAATGGAGCCATTGACCAAAGTAAGCCCAAATGAAGCTCAATACACTCAATTAGGACCAAAATAGGCTCATTACATCATCCTTTGGTTACCTACACCTTTCTAGTGACTATAATGGATGAATTGATCAAAGTAAGACCGAATGAAGCTCGATACACTCAATTAGGACCAAAATAGGCTCGTCACATCATCCTTTGTTTATCTACAACATCCTAATGATTAAAATGGAGCCATTGACCAAAGTAAGACCTAATGAAGCTCAATACACTCAATTAGGACCAAAGTAGGCTCATTACACAATCCTTTGGTTATCTACAACATCCTAGTGACTAAAATGGAGCCATTGACCAAAGTAAGACCAAATGAAGCTCAATACACTCAATTAGGAACAAAATAGGCTCATTACATCATCCTTTGGTTATCTACAACATCCTAGTGAATAAAATGGAGCCATTGACCAAAGTAAGCCCAAATGAAGCTCAATACACTCAATTAGGACCAAAATAGGCTCATTACAACATCCTTTGGTTACCTACAATTTCTAGTGACTAAAATGGATGAATTGATCAAAGTAAGACCTAATGAAGCTCAATACACTCAATTAGGACCAAAATAGACTCATTACATCATCCTTTGGTTATCTACAACATCCTAGTGATTAAAATGGAGCCATTGACCAAAGTAAGACCTAATGAAGCTCAATACACTCAATTAGGACCAAAATAAGCTTATTACATCATCCTTTGGTTATTTACAACATCCTAGTGATTAAAAAGGAGCCATTGACCAAAGTAAGACCTAATGAAGCTCAATACACTCAATTAGGACCAAAATAGGCTCATTACATCATCCTTTGGTTATCTACAACATCCTAGTGACTAAAAATGGAGTCATTGACCAAAGTAAGACCTAATGAAGCTCAATACACTCAATTAGGAACAAAATACGCTTATTACATCATCCTTTGGTTATCTACAACATCATAGTGACTAAAATTGAGCCATTGACCAAAATAAGACCAAATGAAGCTCAATACACTGAATAAGGACCAAAATAGGCTCATTACATCATCCTTTGGTTATCTACAACATCCTAGTGACTAAAATGGAGCATTGACCAAAGTAAGACGAAATGAAGATCAATAGCACTCATTAAGACAAATAAGGCTCATTACATCATCCTTGGGTATCTACAACAACCTAGTGACTAAAATGGAGCCATTGACCAAAGTTAAGACCAAATGAAGCTCAATACACTCAATTAGGACCAAAATAGGCTCATTACATCATCCTTGGGTTATCTACAACATCCTAGTGACTAAAATGGAGCCATTGTCCAAAGTAAGGACGAAATAAAGCTCAATACACTCAATTAGGATCAAAATAGGCTCATTACATCATCCTTTGGTTATATACAACATCCTAGTGATTAAAAAGGAGCCATTGACCAAAGTAAAGACCTAATAAAGCTCAATACACTCAATTAGGACCAAAATAGGCTTATTACATCATCCTTTGGTTATCTACAACATCCTAGTGACTAAAATGGAGCCATTGACCAAAGTAAGACGAAATGAAGCTCAATACACTCAATTAGGATCAAAATAGGCTCATTACATCATCCTTTGGTTATATACAACATCCTAGTGATTAAAAAGGAGCCATTGACCAAAGTAAGACCTAATGAAGCTCAATACACTCAATTAAGACCAAAATAGGCTCATTACATCATCCTTTGGTTACCTACAATTTTCTAGTGACAAAAAAGGATGAATTGACCAAAGTAAGACCAAATAGAGCTCAATACACTCAATTAGGACCAAAATAGGCTCATTACATCATCCTTTGGTTACCAACACCTTTCTAGTGACTAAAATGGATGAATTGACCAAAGTAAGACCACATGAAGCTTAATACACTGAATAATGACCAAAATAGGCTCATTACATCGTCCTTTGGTTATCTACAACATCCTAGTGATTAAAAAGGAGCCATTGACCAAAGTAAGACCTAATGAAGCTCAATACACTCAATTAGGACCAAAATAGGCTCATTACACCATCCTTTGGTTATCTACAACATCCTAGTGACTAAAATGGATGAATTGATCAAATTAAGACCTAATGAAGCTCAATACACTCAATTAGGAGCAAAATAGGCTCATTACATCATCCTTTGGTTATCTACAATATCCTAGTGATTAAAATGGAGCCATTGACCAAAGTAAGACCTAATGAAGCTCAATGCACTCAATTAGGAACAAAATAAGCTCATTACATCATCCTTTGGTTATCTACCACATCCTAGTGATTAAAATGGAGCCATTGACCAAAGTAAGACGAAATGAAGCTCAATACACTCAATTAGGATCAAAATAGGCTCATTACATCATCCTTTGGTTATCTACAACATCCTAGTGATTAAAAAGGAGCCATTGACCAAAGTAAGACCTAATGAAGCTCAATACACTCAATTAGGACCAAAATAGGCTCAATACATCATCCTTTGGTTATCTACAACAATCTAGTGACTAAAATGGAGTCATTGACCAAAGTAAAGACCTAATGAAGCTCAATACACTCAATTAGGAACAAAATAGGCTCATTACATCATCCTTTGGTTATCTACAACATCCTAGTGACTAAAATGGAGCCATTGACCAAAGTAAGACGAAATGAAGATCAAAACACTCAATTAGGATCAAAATAGGCTCATTACATCATCCTTTGGTTATCTACAACATCCTAGTGATTAAAAAGGAGCCATTGACCAAAGTAAGACCTAATGAAGCTCAATACACTCAATTAGGACCAAAATAGGCTCATTACATCATCCTTTGGTTATCTACAACATCCTAGTGACTAAAATGGAGTCATTGACCAAAGTAAAGACCTAATGAAGCTCAATACACTCAATTAGGAACAAAGTAGGCTTATTACATCATACTTTGGTTATCTACAACATCCTAGTGACAAAAATGGAGCCATTGGCCAAAGTAAGACCAAATGAAGCTCAATACACTGAATAAGGACCAAAATAGGCTCATTACATCATCCTTTGGTTATCTAGAACATCCTAGTGACTAAAATGGAGCCATTGACCAAAGTAAGTCGAAATGAAGATCAATACACTCAATTAAGACCAAAATAGGCTCATTACATCATCCTTGGTTTATCTACAACATCCTAGTGACTAAAATGGAGCCATTGTCCAAAGTAAGACCAAATGAAGCTCAATACACTCAATTAGGACCAAAATAGGCTCATTACATCATCCTTTGGTTACCTACAATTTTCTAGTGACTAAAAAGGATGAATTGACCAAAGTAAGACCAAATAGAGCTCAATACACTCAATTAGGACCAAAATAGGCTCATTACATCATCCTTTGGTTACCAACACCTTTCTAGTGACTAAAATGGATGAATTGACCAAAGTAAGATCAAATGAAGCTGAATACACTGAATAAGGACCAAAATAGGCTCATTACAACATCCTTTGGTTATCTACAACATCCTAGTGACTAAAATGGAGCCGTTGACCAAAGTAAGACGAAATGAAGATCAAAACACTCAATTAGGACCAAAATATGTTCATTACATCATCCTTGGGTTATCTACAACATCCTAGTGACACAAATGGAGCCATTGACCAAAGTAAGCCCAAATGAAGCTCAATACACTCAATTAGGACCAAAATAGGCTCATTACATCATCCTTTGGTTACCTACAATTTTCTAGTGACTAAAATGGATGAATTGATCAAAGTAAGACCTAATGAAGCTCAATACACTCAATTAGGACCAAAATAGACTCATTACATCATCCTTTGGTTATCTACAACATCCTAGTGATTAAAATGGAGCCATTGACCAAAGTAAGACCTAATGAAGCTCAATACACTCAATTAGGACCAAAATAAGCTTATTACATCATCCTTTGGTTATTTACAACATCCTAGTGATTAAAAGGAGCCATTGACCAAAGTAAGACTAATGAAGCTCAATACACTGAATTAGGACCAAAATAGGCTCATTACATCATCCTTTGGTTATCTACAACATCCTAGTGACTAAAATGGAGCCGTTGACCAAAGTAAGTCGAAATGAAGATCAATACACTCAATTAGGATCAAAATAGGCTCATTACATCATCCTTTGGTTATCTACAACATCCTAGTGATTAAAAAGGAGCAATTCACCAAAGTAAGACCTAATGAAGCTCAATACACTCAATTAGGACCAAAATAGGCTCATTACATCATCCTTTGGTTATCTACAACATCCTCGTGACTAAAATGGAGTCATTGACCAAAGTAAAGACCTAATGAAGCTCAATACACTCAATTAGGAAAAAAATACGCTCATTACATCATCCTTTGGTTATCTACAACATCCTAGTGACTAAAATGGAGCCATTGACCAAAGTAAGACGAAATGAAGCTCAATACACTCAATTAGGATCAAAATAGGCTCATTACATCATCCTTTGGTTATCTACAACATCCTAGTGATTAAAAAGGAGCAATTGACCAAAGTAAGACCTAATGAAGCTCAATACACTCAATTAGGACCAAAATAGGCTCATTACATCATCCTTGGTTATCTACAACATCCTAGTGACTAAAATGGAGCCATTGACCAAAGTAAGACCAAATGAAGCTCAATACACTGAATAAGGACCAAAATAGGCTCATTACATCATCCTTTGGTTATCTACAACATCCTAGTGACTAAAATGGAGACATTGACCAAAGTAAGACGAAATGAAGATCAATACACTCAATTAAGACCAAAATAGGCTCATTAAATCATCCTTGGGTTATCTACAACATCCTAGTGACTAAATGGAGCCATTGTCCAAAGTAAGACCAAATGAAGCTCAATACACTCAATTAGGACCAAAATAGGCTCATTACATCATTCTTTGGTTACCTACAATTTCTAGTGACAAAAAAGGATGAATTGACCAAAGTAAGACCAAATAGAGCTCAATACACTCAATTAGGACCAAAATAGGCTCATTACATCATCCTTTGTTAACAACACCTTTCTAGTGACTAAAATGGATGAATTGACCAAAGTAAGACCAAATAAAGCTGAATACACTGAATAATGACCAAAATAGGCTCATTACATCATCCTTTGGTTATCTACAACATCCTAGTGATTAAAAAGGAGCCATTGACCAAAGTAAGACCTAATGAAGCTCAATACACTCAATTAGGACCAAAATAGGCTCATTACACCATCCTTTGGTTATCTACAACATCCTAGTGACTAAAATGGATGAATTGATCAAATTAAGACCTAATGAAGCTCAATACACTCAATTAGGAGCAAAATAGGCTCATTACATCATCCTTTGGTTATCTACAACATCCTAGTGATTAAAATGGATCCATAGACCAAAGTAGGACCTAATGAAGCTCAATGCACTCAATTAGGAACAAAATAGGCTCATTACATCATCCTTTGGTTATCTACAACATCCTAGTGATTAAAATGGAGCCATTGACCAAAGTAAGACGAAAAGAAGCTCAATACACTCAATTAGGATCAAAATAGGCTCATTACATCATCCTTTGGTTATCTACAACATCCTAGTGGTTAAAAAGGAGCCATTGAACAAAGTAAGACCTAATGAAGATCAATACACTCAATTAGGACCAAAATAGGCTCATTACATCATCCTTTGGTTATCTACAACATCCTAGTGACTAAAATGGAGCCATTGACCAAAGTAAGACGAAATGAAGCTCAATACACTCAATTAGGATCAAAATAGGCTCATTACATCATCCTTAGGTTATCCACAACATCCTAGTGATTAAAAAGGAGCCATTGACCAAAGTAAGACCTAATGAAGCTCAATACACTCAATTAGGACCAAAATAGGCTCATTACATCATCCTTTGGTTACCTACAATTTTCTAGTGACAAAAAAGGATGAATTGACCAAAGTAAGACCAAATAGAGCTCAATACACTCAATTAGGACCAAATAGGCTCATTACATCATCCTTTGGTTAACAACACCTTTCTAGTGACTAAAATGGATGAATTGACCAAAGTAAGACCAAATAAAGCTGAATACACTGAATAATGACCAAAATAGGCTCATTACATCATCCTTTGGTTATCTACAACATCCTAGTGATTAAAAAGGAGCCATTGACCAAAGTAAGACCTAATGAAGCTCAATACACTCAATTAGGACCAAAATAGGCTCATTACACCATCCTTTGGTTATCTACAACATCCTAGTGACTAAAATGGATGAATGATCAAATAAGACCTAATGAAGCTCAATACACTCAATTAGGAGCAAAATAGGCTCATTACATCATCCTTGGTTATCTACAACATCCTAGTGATTAAAATGGATCCATAGACCAAAGTAGGACCTAATGAAGCTCAATGCACTCAATTAGGAACAAAATAGGCTCATTACATCATCCTTTGGTTATCTACAACATCCTAGTGATTAAAATGGAGCCATTGACCAAAGTAAGACGAAAAGAAGCTCAATACACTCAATTAGGATCAAAATAGGCTCATTACATCATCCTTTGGTTATCTACAACATCCTAGTGGTTAAAAAGGAGCCATTGAACAAAGTAAGACCTAATGAAGATCAATACACTCAATTAGGACCAAAATAGGCTCATTACATCATCCTTTGGTTATCTACAACATCCTAGTGACTAAAATGGAGCCATTGACCAAAGTAAGACGAAATGAAGCTCAATACACTCAATTAGGATCAAATAGGCTCATTACATCATCCTTAGGTTATCCACAACATCCTAGTGATTAAAAAGGAGCCATTGACCAAAGTAAGACCTAATGAAGCTCAATACACTCAATTAGGACCAAAATAGGCTCATTACATCATCCTTTGGTTACCTACAATTTTCTAGTGACAAAAAAGGATGAATTGACCAAAGTAAGACCAAATAGAGCTCAATACACTCAATTAGGACCAAAATAGGCTCATTACATCATCCTTTGGTTACCTACAATTTTCTAGTGACTAAAAAGGATGAATTGACCAAAGTAAGACCAAATAGAGCTCAATACACTCAATTAGGACCAAAATAGGCTCATTACATCATCCTTTGGTTACCAACACCTTTCTAGTGACTAAAATGGATGAATTGACCAAAGTAAGATCAAATGAAGCTGAATACACTGAATAAGGACCAAAATAGCTCATTACAACATCCTTTGGTTATCTACAACATCCTAGTGACTAAAATGGAGCCGTTGACCAAAGTAAGACGAAATGAAGATCAAAACACTCAATTAGGACCAAAATATGTTCATTACATCATCCTTGGGTTATCTACAACATCCTAGTGACACAAATGGAGCCATTGACCAAAGTAAGCCCAAATGAAGCTCAATACACTCAATTAGGACCAAAATAGGCTCATTACATCATCCTTTGGTTACCTACAATTTTCTAGTGACTAAAATGGATGAATTGATCAAAGTAAGACCTAATGAAGCTCAATACACTCAATTAGGACCAAAATAGACTCATTACATCATCCTTTGGTTATCTACAACATCCTAGTGATTAAAATGGAGCCATTGACCAAAGTAAGACCTAATGAAGCTCAATACACTCAATTAGGACCAAAATAAGCTTATTACATCATCCTTTGGTTATTTACAACATCCTAGTGATTAAAAAGGAGCCATTGACCAAAGTAAGACCTAATGAAGCTCAATACACTGAATTAGGACCAAAATAGGCTCATTACATCATCCTTTGGTTATCTACAACATCCTAGTGACTAAAATGGAGCCGTTGACCAAAGTAAGTCGAAATGAAGATCAATACACTCAATTAGGATCAAAATAGGCTCATTACATCATCCTTTGGTTATCTACAACATCCTAGTGATTAAAAAGGAGCAATTCACCAAAGTAAGACCTAATGAAGCTCAATACACTCAATTAGGACCAAAATAGGCTCATTACATCATCCTTTGGTTATCTACAACATCCTCGTGACTAAAATGGAGTCATTGACCAAAGTAAAGACCTAATGAAGCTCAATACACTCAATTAGGAAAAAAATACGCTCATTACATCATCCTTTGGTTATCTACAACATCCTAGTGACTAAAATGGAGCCATTGACCAAAGTAAGACGAAATGAAGCTCAATACACTCAATTAGGATCAAAATAGGCTCATTACATCATCCTTTGGTTATCTACAACATCCTAGTGATTAAAAAGGAGCAATTGACCAAAGTAAGACCTAATGAAGCTCAATACACTCAATTAGGACCAAAATAGGCTCAGTACATCATCCTTGGGTTATCTACAACATCCTAGTGACTAAAATGGAGCCATTGACCAAAGTAAGACCAAATGAAGCTCAATACACTGAATAAGGACCAAAATAGGCTCATTACATCATCCTTTGGTTATCTACAACATCCTAGTGACTAAAATGGAGACATTGACCAAAGTAAGACGAAATGAAGATCAATACACTCAATTAAGACCAAAATAGGCTCATTAAATCATCCTTGGGTTATCTACAACATCCTAGTGACTAAAATGGAGCCATTGTCCAAAGTAAGACCAAATGAAGCTCAATACACTCAATTAGGACCAAAATAGGCTCATTACATCATTCTTTGGTTACCTACAATTTTCTAGTGACAAAAAAGGATGAATTGACCAAAGTAAGACCAAATAGAGCTCAATACACTCAATTAGGACCAAAATAGGCTCATTACATCATCCTTTGGTTAACAACACCTTTCTAGTGACTAAAATGGATGAATTGACCAAAGTAAGACCAAATAAAGCTGAATACACTGAATAATGACCAAAATAGGCTCATTACATCATCCTTTGGTTATCTACAACATCCTAGTGATTAAAAAGGAGCCATTGACCAAAGTAAGACCTAATGAAGCTCAATACACTCAATTAGGACCAAAATAGGCTCATTACACCATCCTTTGGTTATCTACAACATCCTAGTGACTAAAATGGATGAATTGATCAAATTAAGACCTAATGAAGCTCAATACACTCAATTAGGAGCAAAATAGGCTCATTACATCATCCTTTGGTTATCTACAACATCCTAGTGATTAAAATGGATCCATAGACCAAAGTAGGACCTAATGAAGCTCAATGCACTCAATTAGGAACAAATAGGCTCATTACATCATCCTTTGGTTATCTACAACATCCTAGTGATTAAAATGGAGCCATTGACCAAAGTAAGACGAAAAGAAGCTCAATACACTCAATTAGGATCAAATAGGCTCATTACATCATCCTTTGGTTATCTACAACATCCTAGTGGTTAAAAAGGAGCCATTGAACAAAGTAAGACCTAATGAAGATCAATACACTCAATTAGGACCAAAATAGGCTCATTACATCATCCTTTGGTTATCTACAACATCCTAGTGACTAAAATGGAGCCATTGACCAAAGTAAGACGAAATGAAGCTCAATACACTCAATTAGGATCAAAATAGGCTCATTACATCATCCTTAGGTTATCCACAACATCCTAGTGATTAAAAAGGAGCCATTGACCAAAGTAAGACCTAATGAAGCTCAATACACTCAATTAGGACCAAAATAGGCTCATTACATCATCCTTTGGTTACCTACAATTTTCTAGTGACAAAAAAGGATGAATTGACCAAAGTAAGACCAAATAGAGCTCAATACACTCAATTAGGACCAAAATAGGCTCATTACATCATCCTTTGGTTACCAACACCTTTCTAGTGACTAAAATGGATTAATTGACCAAAGTAAGACCAAATAAAGCTGAATACACTGAATAATGACCAAAATAGGCTCATTACATCATCCTTTGGTTATCTACAACATCCTAGTGATTAAAAAGGAGCCATTGACCTAAGTAAGACCTAATGAAGCTCAATACACTCAATTAGGACCAAAATAGGCTCATTACACCATCCTTTGGTTATCTACAACATCCTAGTGATTAAAATGGAGCCATTGACCAAAGTAAGACCTAATGAAGCTCAATACACTCAATTAGGACCAAAATAGGCTCATTACATCATCCTTTGGTTATTTACAACATCCTAGTGACTAAAATGGAGTCATTGACCAAAGTAAAGACCTAATGAAGCTCAATACACTCAATTAGGAACAAAATACGCTTATTACATCATCCTTTGGTTATCTACAACATCATAGTGACTAAAATGGAGCCATTGACCAAAGTAAGACCAAATGAAGCTCAATACACTGAATAAGGACAAAATAGGCTCATTACATCATCCTTTGGTTATCTACAACATCCTAGTGACTAAAATGGAGCCATTGACCAAAGTAAGACGAAATGAAGATCAATACACTCAATTAAGACCAAAATAGGCTCCATTAAATCATCCTTGGGTTATCTACAACATCCTAGTGACTAAATGGAGCGATTGTCCAAAGTAAGACCAAATGAAGCTCAATACACTCAATTAGGACCAAAATAGGCTCATTACATCATTCTTTGGTTACCTACAATTTTCTAGTGACAAAAAAGGATGAATTGACCAAAGTAAGACCAAATAGAGCTCAATACACTCAATTAGGACCAAAATAGGCTCATTACATCATCCTTTGGTTACCAACACCTTTCTAGTGACTAAAATGGATGAATTGACCAAAGTAAGACCAAATAAAGCTGAATACACTGAATAATTGTAAGCTCCAGCACCCTTCCAAGAAGTGTTAATGATTGGAAATCATTAAAGACTTGGTTTTGAATGATAACAAATTAATATAAGGAAAATATTTTGTTAGAATGATTTAATGGGTGTTCATATGTGCAGTGAGAAAGCTATTTGAGATAGCTAAAATACACAAGAAAGTTGGAACTACAAGCACTCAAAGCACATGGTTCTAGAAGCGCAAGAAGAAAGAAGAACAAAGCCTCTCAAAAGGAAATCAAGGCATGAGAAAGCTATTGAGCAACCTGCGAAGAAGACATGAGAAAGCGCTCTGAGAAATGCACTCAGAATCTTCTTGGAAGGATGCACAAGATGTTTCTTAGAAGGACCTATTCTCAGAAGATCGCCTTCACTCAGAATATGCGAGAACCTTCTGAAGAAAGCACTTCTAGAAGATTGGAGAAAGCTGCAATATCATAACACTTCAAGAATAGGTTTCTGGAAGCTAAGAAGTTCAAGTTTCTGATAAAGAAACTGTTCATAAACCGAGAAGATATCAAGACCATGAAGACTTCTCGAAAGCATTCTCCAAGAAGCCAAGAAAGTCTTCTAAGAAGACTTGAAAGTTTCTGAGAAAGCCGAGCTCCAGAAAGCTGTCCTAGAAGATTAAATGGAAGCATCGGATTTTGATAAGAATCATTCAGAAAGCACTCAAGGAAATCAAGATCTATATTAAAGTACTTTCTGAGGCAGCATAAGAGACTTTCTGAGTAAGTATAAGAAGATACACCTTCCGGAGAAGGTTCAGAAAGCCAGCATCTGAGAAGCTCTCAGAAGCTGTGAGCTTATGAGAAAGCTGTCCAAGAAGTTCCTTCAAGAAGCTGAGAAAAATCTACATCTGAGGAGTCACCCTCTGATCTAATCAAGGCATCTTGAATGAGAAGATACATCATTAAGGAAAGAAGAAATTCTTTTAGAAACTTCTCTTTTGGGATAGTCAAGACACATCAAGAAGATGCATCAGCCTTCTCATGAAGTGCTGACTTGGTTATGAAGATAGCAGTTTTCTCAGAAGGCTGAATAGAATTTGTGAGAAGCAAAAATTCTCAGAAAGCAGTCCTCTCAGAAAGCTCTCAGAAGGGCAGTCCTCTCAGAAAGCTCTCAGAAGGCAGTCCTCTCAGAAAGCTCTCAGAAGGCAGTCCTCTCAGAAAGCTCTCAGAAGGCAGTCCTTTAGAAAGCTCTCAGAAGGCAGTCCTCTCAGAAAGCTCTCAGAAGGCAGTCCTCTCAGAAAGCTCTCAGAAGGCAGTACTCTCGGAAAGCTCTCAGAAAGCAGTCCTCTCAGAAAGCTCTCAGAAGGTAGTCTCTCAGAAGGACATATCAGAAAGTCTTGGGAACTGTGCACAACGGCTATAATCTGGAAAAGGCTATAAATAAGCTCCCAACAAGACACAAAGCGAGCTTGCACGTTGCTGCAATGCTGCCAAATTTCCTAGTGGTGTTAGAACATTAATTCAACTTTGTAACACATCACTAACAGCATCTAGGGTCACTCTAAGGAATTAAATCAAATCTTTTCTACTCATATTCCTTGAGAAACCCGAGATTCTGTAGAAGAGAAATTTTCTCTCAAAAGAAAATTTCTTGAAATCTTCTATTCTTATCCTTTCACTAGATAATATTCTTGCTGTTGCAAGCTTTGAATAGGAGTTGTTTAAGGATATCCTTTGTTCATTCAAAGTCCTTAAGCATTTGTTTGTAAGTGCTTTACGCACACACTTTTCAAACAAAATCTGTATTTATTTGTAAAAGTCTCACTCATGTGGAGTTGAGCAATTAGAGCCTGAAGAGGCTAGGAAAAGAATACTTGTAAAAGTCTCATGGTAAATGAGCAAGTAGCCTGAAGAGGCCAATCAAAGAATACTAGTCTTGCTCATGGTGTTGAGTTAAGCAAGAGAAGCCAGAAGTGGCTTGATGAAAGAATACTAATCTCTTACTTATAAGAGTGGAGTAAAAAGTCCTTAATTGTTTAAGGCAAGGAAGTCCTCGTAATGAGGCAAGGAAATCCACTTTGGGTTGTGAAGTGGTGGAAGTCCTTTACGTGTTAAAGGCAAGGTTGCCTGGGAAGGCACAATAAGAAGAATATCCTGAGGGAGCCTGGGAAGGCTTCGATAGGAAAGAATATCCATGCTTAGCCTGGAAAGGCTTGTGGAAAGAATATTCACTGCAGAGCCTGAAGAGGCTAGAAGAAAGAATACTTGAGAGAGCCTGAGAAGGCTTGATAATATCTGTAACTTTGAAGAAAGTTAGTGGAACTCAAACAATTGTTTGAGAACTAGATGTAGGCATCATTGGCCGAACCAGTATAAAATTGTGTTCACTTTTTATACTTCTCTCTGAACTTTATTGCTAGTTTAATTTCTAGTTGCTTAATCTTTATCTTAATTCACACTCTATATAAAGTATAAGATGCATGATATTAACTAGCTTTTTCTATCAGAAAATTACATCAGAGAGAAAGACAACTTTTGAAGTGAAAACGTACAAGAATATAATGAGTTCTTAGAGCAGATTTTCTATAAACCAGTCATCGTAATTCTTCATATACGGATTCGTTAACCGTTGGATCGAGCTGAAAATTTATGAGAATGTTAAGGACACATAGTTCTAACATTTGAACGGTTGGATCTTTGATTCGATGACTGGGGTGAGAGATATTAATAACGTAATGAACCAGTACAAATTATGCTCTCACCAGAAAGTAATATCAGAAACTCCGTATGAGGGTTCTGAGGCTCTATGACCATTTCTCTCTGAACAAGAATGTGTTTCTGAAGTTTATAGTATATTATTATGTGCGTAGATATTATCTTGAATAAGTTCCTAATTCTTCATATTAGATAACTTATCTAGAAAGTGTCTCTATACATGGTTTCTAGTTGCTACAACTATGTTAATATCTCATGTATATCTTGAATATATTATCATGTTAATATAGTTATTATTATACTAACACTCTTTCATTATAACTACAAGTATTTACACTTGATAGTTATAATCTACAAGTTTCAGAAATCACCAAGAAGGTTGATCTTCTCAGAAAGCAAAGGTTCTGAGAAACCTTACTTTCTCAGAAGGACTCTCCGCTGCGACTCAGAAGGATACCCTTCTGAGAAGTGGTTTTGAAAGAGAGAGTTTTAGAAGAGTATTTTGAAAATCTTAGCACGATTCAACCCCCCCCTTCTCGTGCTAACACACACCTTCAATTGGTATCAGAGCCAGGCCTCTGGGGTTGAGCAATCTCACGATTGCAGAGGTTAAAAGGTCCAATGAAGGATTGAGAAAGCTAATTCATCATATGTGTGAGAATACTTTTTCAAAACAAATTCTTTCTTATTCAAGTTTCTGAGAATTGTCTTTGTGAGTTAAAATTCTCTTTTCAAAAGATTTATCAAGTTCAACTTCGACTATATTTTGCTCTCTTGCAATTTTATATCTCTTGAGAAAACAGAAATTGCATATCCTGCATATCTTACTTTCTTGACCAATCCAGATTTGTAAATTTTTTATTTTAAATCTGATATCAAGATCATTCTTTACAAATATACCACTTACTGATAACCATCTTGCAAATGCTTTCTTGCTCACATGAGCTTTATGATAAGTGTAAGTAAGAGCTCTCATCAGGCTAATTCAAAAACTTGAAAACACTTCACTTCTCACCTGTTCTAAAGTGGTGTATCCTTTCAAGAAGGTGATAAACATGCATGAGAAGATCATTTCGAAAGTAAACAAATTCAACTTATTGAATGTTTTCATTCATAATTGAATATCTAAGGCACCACAGAACCTATTAAGTTTCTGATGTGCAATTTGCTCCATCTTCTCTACATCATTTTTTAAAGTAAAGTGAGTGTTCGCAAGAGTTCAGATGAATTAGGTTTTCTTAACCTTAAATCTGACCCTCTTGAGAAAGCCAGCTAAGAAATCTTACTCTCACTCATTCTAAGAGTTCATTGAGTGTATTTTCATGAAAACACTTTATCTTGGTTTATTGACTTAATATATATTCATCTCAACTAACCAAGAAAGGACCCAATTGAATTTCAATGGGTACCAGAAACTGCTTTATCTTGCAGGTTCAACCAAGTGAAAAGAACTCAACACACAAATGAGTTCAGTGGGAGAATTCAAGAGGATTCTGAAGAATCTCTTTATGAGAACAAGCTGAGATGGATCAAGCTAATAAAAAGTCTGATTTATCATTCTTTACAATAGCTACAAAATTCTTTCAAAAAGAATTTACTGAAGATCTTGGGGTGCTCATCTCATTCTCATCAAGCAAATCAAATTGGAAGATTGTTGGCTGCATATCCTGGACCCATTGCAAATCACACATTCAGAAAGTGGTGAAGTCCTCTGAAAGGAAATCCATCTATGGAGCTCTCCAAAGCTTCTACAACAACTTCTGAGAAAATCTAGCAAGATGAGAAAGCAACTAGGGGCAATTCCTGAAAAGAATTATTTCAAAGAAGACTCTGAATATTCCCCTCAAGCAACAAGTCTCAGAAAGTGAACTCAGAATCACTTTTGGCACCAGAAATCAAAATCCTCAAGGATCACATTCAATTCCAAAGTGAGGTATTTCTGAAACTAAAACATTATATGCAAACTGTTGTTGTGCGTGAAATATGTATGAATTTATGTATATGCATATTTGATTTAATTGTGTGAAAACATTTTTCAAATTAAGTGCATTGCATAAACATGTCATCTGCATAAGCATATCCCTCTCACACCTATCAAATCCTCTGAGAAGACCAACTCCAGAAGTCAACCTTCTCAAGCATTTGGTCAAACTCAGAAAGTAAATTATCGTGGGATAATTGCAACTCAGACTTATCCAAGATGGTCCAAGAGCAAGGAGGAAATACTGCTGACTCCTCTTCTGAGGAAGATGCAACAAGGTTCCGGGTGGAACATTGCACCCTAGACGTTGGAAGCTCAAGGAAGGAGCCCAAAAAGAAGCAACCTGAAGCTTCTGTGGCGGATCCTTCAGAAGCAACCATGACTGAGGTTGCTGGTGTGGATGCTGAGTCTCTGACTCAGAAAATGGATGACATCCAGAAGGAAATTGATCAGCCTTCTGAGACTCAAGTTGCTGACCAAGCCATGCATCCTCCACCACTACCTTCTCCACCCATGTCTCAGGAAAGGAGCTGAGAAAATTCAAGAAGAGGTACAACATCAACAAACTCCTCCCTCTTCATCTCAGAAAGGACCAACTTCTGATGCTGGTCATGTCTCTTCTGAGACCCCTAAAGAATATAAGGAAACTCGTGTCTCAACACACGTTGAAGTGCCAGGGACCACCAGCACTGGGCTCAGCTCAGAGGTGGGCACTGACGCTACCGTGGCTGCCGGCGTAGTAGCAGTTGAGGCATTTGTTGTCGGTAGTTTCTTAGAAGGGACTCAGACTGAGAAAGACTCTCAGAAGGAATCTGAGGTTCACATGGTTGATGTCACTCAGATCGCTCCTCTCTCCTTCAACAAATCGGGTCCCTCCTTCTCCATCATTGAGTCCATGATTGGAGCGGGCTTCGAATTTGGAAGTATGGTGCAATAGTCTAGCCCAGAATGAGAAACTCTTCATCAGAAAGCTTCTGCCAGCACTGTCATCAATATATTATCAGAACAGGCAACGATTCTCTTTCGAAAGTGGATTGCCACTTAAGGGCTTGAGAAACCATTTGGTAATGGGTGTTGTGCTTCAGAATCGAACCCATACAAAATTTAACCTAGAGAAAATTAATTACCTTTTCCTTTGGGTAATTACTTTCTTCAACGCTCAAATTACCCCCTCTCTACTACTTGGTGACACTCAGAAGAGTGGCCCTTCCTAAGCTCATCATCTCATATATGATGGCTGTAGTGGCTAAGGGGAAGGAAAAGCATGGTGCCTTGCCTTATGGGATGGTTCTTACAAGAATCCTCAAGTATCTCAATTTCCCTTTTGAGAATGAGAGTTGTTTCCTCCCTTCTGGATGTGTCTTCACTCAGGTTTCCTTCAGGCAAATCACCAAAGGAAAGCAAACGGGTTCTGAACCCAAAGAGAAAGCCAATGTCTCCTTGCCATCAAGGAAAAGACAGGCTGCCACTGAGGTTTCTGAAGCTGAATCAGAATCCAAGAAGAAGCCTAGGCATTCTCAAGGAAAATTAGAGAAGAACCAGCTTGAGAAATCCACCTCAGAGAGCTCAGAACCAGAAAACACAGATCAGATTCTGGAAGATACTAACAGTGAGAAAACTGTGTCTTCAGAAAGCTCATCTAGCTCACATTCTGATAATGATACTCCTCCTCCAACAAGGCTAGAGAAAACTCCCTTACAAGAGGACCCAGCGGACTTCTCAAGCCTCAAAGGGTATTCATATCAGTGAGCCATCTCAGGTTGAGACTAGTGAAAGAGAAAGTGAGGATAATGTGATATTCATGACTATCCTGAGGTCAAAGGCAGAGATAGCTGCAAAGAAATTGGCTGCACAAAAAAGAGCACAAGGAGCACTAGCTCCAAAAGGAAAATGTTGAGGTCTCTGAAGCTTATATTGTGATTGAGGATGCATCAGAAACTAGTGCTCTTCCCACTCAGTAATTTGGGTATACACAAGCTCCAGCACCCTCTCCTAATGATAATCTAGCCATAATTCCCTATGTTGAGAAACCACAGAATCTGTCAAGGGTCTCTGAAGAGGTTTTCATTCAAAAAAAAAAAAACTCTACCTCTGAATCAGCAAGTGCCTTCCTCGGTGAAGAATTATGTGATCAAGACATAGAAGAATCTGAAGCTGCTTTGTCTCAGAAGAATTCAGCTTCTGAATCTGAACCAGAAAAGAATTATGAGGAATTAAGTCCTGCAGCAGTTTCTCAGGGAACTCAGGGGTTGATTTCTAAAGCACCTGCAACCACTTCCTCCATCGATTCTCTGAGGATTGATCTGCTTTTGAGAAACCAAAGAGAAATGGCAGCAAGGCAAAATAGGCTTGAGGCGGGAATTTTAGAAATCCGAAGCCAACTCAGAGAGCATGAAGCACCTCTGTTGAGAATTCTGGACGCTCTTGAGAAGAAACAAGGCTGAAGTTCTGCATTTTCTTGTCCTCTCTTTTGATGATGCCAAAGGGGGAGAAAATGTAGGAAATATGGGTTGAAAGATTACTGGTTTCTGAAGGAAACAGGGGGAGATAGAAGTGAGGGGGAGAGACTCTCTCTAAAAGAAACATCATCATGCATAGCATAATATTTAGCATTTACTGCATTCTCTCTTAATTCATGAATAATATGCTGATGTATGTTTAATATGATTCTGAGTCTGAATACAAACTTTCTGGATGCGTATGTTATTAAAGTTAATTATCATGAATATATATCTTGCTTTCTGAGCATTTTGTGAATTATATAATTGCAAGATTCATGAAAAACTTGTTTTACTCTCTGGTTTGTATTCTGCTGTGAATTAATCAATCTCTAAGTTACTTCTGGAATTTCTCTCTCTGAGAAAATGAAGGAAATAATAGAAAGATAGATTAAAATTGCACAAGGAACCTATCATTAAGCTTCTGATCTTAAAGAAGGTTTCCTTCAAACGATTCTACAAAATATTTCCTAAATTGATTTGTCATCATCAAAAAGGGGGAGATTGTAAGCTCCAGCACCCTTCCAAGAAGTGTTAATGATTGGAAATCATTAAAGACTTGGTTTTGAATGATAACAAATTAATATAAGGAAAATATTTTGTTAGAATGATTTAATGGGTGTTGATATGTGCAGTGAGAAAGCTATTTGAGATAGCTAAAATACACAAGAAAGTTGGAACTACAAGCACTCAAAGCACATGGTTCTAGAAGCGCAAGAAGAAAAGAACAAAGCCTCTCAAAAGGAAATCAAGGCATGAGAAAGCTATTGAGCAATCTGCGAAGAAGACATGAGAAAGCGCTCTGAGAAATGCACTCAGAATCTTCTTAGAAGGATGCACAAGATGTTTCTTAGAAGGACCTATTCTCAGAAGATCGCCTTCACTCAGAATATGCGAGAGAAGAAAGCACTTCTAGAAGATTGGAGAAAGCGCAATATCAGAAACACTTCAAGAAAGGTTCTGGAAGCTAAGAAGTTCAAGTTTCTGATAAAGAAACTGTTCATAAACCGAGAAGATATCAAGACCATGAAGACTTCTCGAAAGCATTCTCCAAGAAGCCAAGAAAGTCTTCTAAGAAGACTTGAAAGTTTCTGAGAAAGCCGAGCTCCAGAAAGCT